>OMLJ01047239.1:1906-14851 GCA_900302595.1 Gadiculus argenteus | reverse complement strand
ACATGGGATGAAAGGAAGGGCGCACGCACACACGCGCACACACACACACACACACACACACACACACACACACACACACACACACACACACACACACACACACACACACACACACACACACACACACACACACACACAATGTGTGATTCCTCACGATCTACGTGTTAGGGAGGGTTAGATAGATGACTAAGTATAGTCATGTGCATTTCAGTGTATTTATAGTTTAGTCTATGATATCATGTTTAATCAGAAAGGAACTAGGACTCATGGAGGCACTGGGATACAAATGAGTCCCTGCCTCTGAAATAGACAGGGGAATTCCCCCAAAAAATATAAAAAAAGAAACAAACAAAACAAGGTACAAAATAAATTATAATAGTGGTGTTTGCTTTGCAGCTTCGCTATTAACCAAACGAAAAAGGAGGACATAGGAGTGATACACTGTTACAGTGTACTGTTACTGCTGTCTACATGGATGAAAAGCAGTCTGTCATCACACAAACTACAATATCTTGTGGCAAAGCTCACAGAGAAAGAAACCTGTTCTTCCACTGTAACCTTACACCACCCATATGGCCTGCAACACCGTCTTCAATTTCAACACTCATAGTCATTAAAGGGCTGTTTATGGTCCCACGTTCACGCAACGCAAGGACTACGCAGACGCTTCGACGCAGTGGAATGGTTCTATGGTATGGTTCTGCGTCGGGTTTTGGTGAGCGGACCAATCACAGCCCTTGCGGCTGCGTCACCTCAACGGAAGGTTACAATTTCTGGGAGGCGCACGTCAGGCCGTTGCGGTGGACGCAAGGAGTGTCCGCAAGGACGTAAGGGGTCCGTAACCCCCTTGCATTGCGTGAACGCGGGACCATAATCAGCCCTTTAGGCCCCGTCCACACGGGCGAAAACAACATTTTCCCTTCCATTTTCCTCTAATTTTTTCCTCTGCGTTTCAGGAATATCTCCGTAAAGACGGACTCATTGCGAAAACTGATCGAGAAACGCTGTAGTATATATTCAAGGCCACTGTGTGGCGCTGGTTCTCCCCCCAAAAAGTGGAGTGCATCAAACCTGCGCACACAAACATACAGTCGATGAGGAGAAAGCAGTTAAACCTTTTAGATTGAGCAGAAATACTTTTTAATGTAGAGTTAGTAATTTCATTTAGCAATTTACCAAGGAGGTGTACCGGTATTTAAAGTTACAAAAAAATTAAAAGCACTTTAGTTACACAATTATAAATGGCTTCCATTTCAGTTTCATTTAAATTGAATTATAGGCCTACTGATGTTTCTTATAAATAAACAGAACAAGCTCGAGTCAGTGCATTGTGTAGCCTGTCAGCACTTGGCAGAGACGCGATCAGGAGGACACAACCACACTTTGTGAGACAAACGAAATGTCTGATCATGATGTTTTTTTGCATCCGTATCCACTGTACAAAGCCCACCGCTGTCGCTGAATAGGCTACAGGCGAGGGACTGTGTCCAGCGATCAGAAACAATCATTGATCTGTCCTCTGTGGCTGACAACGGCAGTCTTTGACATCCCACTCGTACCCACTGTGCGGCTAGTGACGGCTACAATGACGTCACACATCCAAACAAAACAAAACAAAACACAAAAGTGGCAAGATTGATTACACAGTAAGAGTCTTAAAGCATACCTAGATGGAAGTAAAAAAAAATAGTAACGTAAGAAGCCTAAACATTTTCCCAGACGCGTGGATCCGTTTACCTGCAGAGGTTGACGGACAGAGTCGTCCCGACCACGTACACCACTCTGCCCGTCTGCCCACAGCTCACCCGGAGCGTCCGCTCACCGCTCATGACTACTGGGGGACAGACCGACGGACTTCTGCACCGAGGAGGACCACGGCTGGACTCCCAGAGCCGGCTGTCCACGAAGGCGAAAATGTCCACTACCAATAGCACTAACGGTTAACGGTGAAACGGCGGCTCAGGTGAGGCTGATGATCCCCTGGGCAGGGATTGGTCAGCCGGCGGTAGCCAATACGAACCCCCTCCGCTAAACCCGGGCCCCGCCCCGCCCTGACCACTACTGTCTCGACGTCCTCCTTATTTCTACCGCGGGATTGTTGATCACATGCTTTGTTGAATGAGTAAACAGTACCCTAATATCCGAGTATTAAAATGCAATATAGACCTAGAAAGGATAAGGTTGCGCCCAAATGATAATTTTATAATCTATAAGTGCATATGCAGGCCTACACGTCTGCTTCACTCACCTGTTCAAGCTCGCCCTCAGCACCGTCCCGAGGACGTGAACCACGCTCTGGCGGCGGTTGACGTCCAGCCGCACGGTCCGCTGGAACGCGCGGCTGGGGTATAACTCACCCCAGTGGTGGTAGACGGGCTTCAGTAGAACCCGCTCCTGGTAGCTCATGTTGATGGGTGGCTGCCTCGGCTGCACAATAGGTGTGGTGGCTGCTGCAGCTTTTTTAAACCTCCCTGCGTGTAATACGAGCCACGACAGGGAAGATCTAACGAGTTTGGGCAGGGGTTGGAACATCTGTAGCATGTAGCAAAAGTTGAGATGCGTGTGTATATTGGGGCTTGCCCAGACACGTGTCGAGTAGAAAAGGTGCACAAGGTTTGATTCAACATTCGACTAGATTCGACTAGAAAAGACAGCCCTGCTAAAAGACTAATGTGTCTTTATAGTAGCATCCATATTTGGGATAAACTATGTTGGTGACTTGAAAAAATACTTTGCAACAGCATATGTAGCGGTTGTGTTTTGCAAAAAAAAAAAGATGCACTAAATCATCTTCTTATGAATTCCAATAGGCTAGTACAGACATTTGACAGGCAGGAGCGCCTTCCAATGGAATCCGTGTAAACATGCTGGAAGGGGCGGGACCTGAGGTATCTCATGTCGTCAATGCGAGGCGCTTTGTTGTTCCTTCGAGACACAAGTCGGGGAAAAAATAACTTTTTGATTTAAAACGAGACGATCTGTGTGATTATTGGTTTGCAACAATGAGAGTCGGCGCCGTGGCACTGTGATCTGGACTGGAGGTGTGCTGTATCATGTACAGCATTGGGAAAAGTGCCTTCTTGGAGGAATAAAGCTAGCGGAAGGAATTCCAGGGGAAGACGGGGAAAAATCTCGGCAGGGATGCCATCAGCAAGTTGGAAAAATGTATTTTACGACACGATATGGGATTAATCCACGTCTCCGCGGAATTATGTGTACATTTGATTAATCCCTGGGGTCGGAAACGAGCGTGTTGTGTGCTTTACAACTATTGTTCGGACAGTTAGCGAGTTAGCCACGTAGCTCTGGCTAGGAAGACATTTAAAATGGCGGAGGACTGGCCCGTGTCTGCGGCCGTCGTCTTCATGCTGTTGGGTCTGAGTGCCTGTGCACTGGAGCACTGTCCTGATCCATGCTCGTGTAAAAGTGGATCAGACGAGAGTCATATCCTGGACTGCAACCGCAAAAGACTGTCGACAGCTCCTCGTAACCCCCCTAGCTGGATCACCCAAGTGTAAGTCGTATCCCTAAAACCTCCGAACCGTCTCCAGGGATCACCGCATCCCTGATTCATTTGGTGGGATCATGTCTGTCATCGCTCCGAGCTGAATATCATGTCGAAAACACGTGGATGATTGTGTTTGATTGTTTGTTTTTGTTGACATTTTCAGGAGCATGAATCATAACGAGTTGACTTATATTCCTTCCCTTGGGGACGTCTCCTCCAACGTCACATCGTTGTCATTGTAAGTCCAGCATCTTGTCAGGTTCTGGGTGGCTGTGGTTGATGTTCTGGTTAATGCAAAGATCACGGTCAATTTGTATTTATATTATATATTATGTGTTTATTTATGCTGAACAATGCCTTGCTTTAACAATTATGCGTCAGTTGGAAACTCATAATGGCTAATATTATTGTGACAATTGGTTTGGTGAATTGAGTTTGGAAAAAACGTATTTAAAAAGTCCCTATCAGACACAAAATTTGCTGGCCGTTTAGCAGGATGTTAGGCTTTCCACTCTACCACAAAGACATACATGTTTTTGCTATCTTAATACTAAATCCAGTCATAGATTGTGTTGAGTATATCTTGTTTCTCCTTTCAACAACAGTGTATATTTTTGCCATTTGAGTAATACACTGACAGTGGTAGATGTCTTCTAATTGGTGTCTAACTGCACTTATCCAGGATCCACAACCGGATTTGGGAGCTACCTATGCATCAGCTGCAGCCATACACGTCCTTAGAGTCCCTAGACCTCGCCTCCAACTCCATCTCGGTGCTCAAGGCCTTCCCCTCAATGCCGCTCAAATACCTGTAAGTTCCTATTTAAGTTGTCTTACTCTTCTATTGTGCTTCCCGAGAAAGTTTGCACAATGTTTTGCTACTCCATTGGTTGCTTGTTTGGGTTATGTGAAATCACATGTTATGTGAAATCACAACAATGTGTAATTAATTCAAATAATTTGTAATGTTTATTAATCAGGATTAATTGAAGAAGGTTGCGTTCAAAGTGACTTCAGATAGTCCTATTCTCTTTTATTATCAGTAGTCAAACCCACTGCTGTATGTAATTTTTTCTGCCACAGTGCATTCAATCAGAAAGTGTTGTGCACCCGTGTAGTGAGAGTTATTATAGCATATTTATTTTATTATTTGATATCAACAAAGGCTGATTTACTATTCAAGGCTTAAGTCATGTGCAAATAAAGTTAAGAATGTAATTATATAATTTATGATATATTAATACTGGTAGTAAAAGGCCTAATGATGGTATTCAGAATACTTTATTGATCCCCGGGGGGAAATTCTTTTCATTCCAAAAGCTCCGTGCAAAGTAGAAATGGAAACAAGCGATAAAGAATGAAATAGAAATAAGATAAGGTATACTTCCTTGATGATTCTCGTTAGCAAAAATCTTGTTGTTTCAAACCCAGCTGGTCCTGTGTGAGCACCAAAACAAACAAGCAAGTCTTTCTAATGACAGCGGTGTTTCTACTTCTCTATCTCCCAGGAATTTGAGCAACAACAAGATCAGCACCCTGGACCCGGGCTGCTTCGACAACATCTCCAGCACCCTGCTGGTGCTCAAGCTCAACAGGAACCGGCTGGCCCTGCTGCCCTCCAAGGTCTTCAAGCTGCCCATGCTCAACTTCCTGTGAGTTGTTGTCGTTGTTGTTGTTTTTCTTCTTGTTCCTCTTGTTGTTGTTGTTGTTGTTGTTGTTCTTCTTCTTCTTCTTCCTCATAATATTGCCTAGTTTTTTTTTCCCCAAGTCTATTGTCAAACAAATGTTGTTTCAAATGAATTAGTTATTTCCACTCTTTCCAGTGAGATTAAACGTAACAAGATCAAGGTGGTGGACAGCCTGACCTTCAAGGGGATGGAGTCCCTCCGCTCCCTGAAGATGCAGAGGAACGGCATCACCAAGCTCATGGACGGAGCTTTCTTTGGACTCAACAACATGGAAGAGCTGTGAGTTAACAGGCCTTGTTAGTCACAGAGTGGCCCTCTTGGTGATAAACACTAGCTGGGCTGGGGTAACCGATAGGATGGCATGTCTCACGATGTAACTCAAAATGTAGAATAGAGCCGTTTGAAACTTGGTTGAAACATTAACAAGTTTATTTGAGTTTTGGTGCAGGCAGACTGGATAGCGGTTGCTTTTCTTTGTTTGCTAATTTATTAGGATATTGGGATACTAGGCACACACTTGTGACTTTGTATTCTAGCAGTGATGGCTTGTGAGCTGGACCCTTCAATAACCCATATGCAAAAAACACACTCCTGACCACTGTTTGTGTTGTCTGTACCCTCCAGAGAGCTGGAGCACAACAACCTGACGGAGGTAAGTAAGGGCTGGCTGTATGGCCTGCGGATGCTGCGTGTCCTGCAGCTCAGCCAGAACACCATCGGCATCATACGAGCCGACGCCTGGGAGTTCCTCCAGAAGCTCGAACAACTGTGAGTCCGGCTTCCCATGCGGCACAAAAAACACCCCATCCCACCCATTTGACGACCCGCTTTGCATCTTATTTTGCTAAATAAGATCTGGGTTTAATAAAGTGTAATTTATCCGAGCTACATGGCTGCGGTATTGTGTCTTCTAAGCCTGTCTTCCTAGCCCGAGTCAAATCTGTTGTATACCGTCTTCTCCCGTGGATCTGTGCAGGGACCTCTCATTCAACCACCTGACACGTCTGGAGGACACAGCCTTTGTGGGCCTGGGCCTCCTGGAGAACCTGAACCTGGGGGAGAACACCATCAGCCACCTGGGAGAGGGGGTGTTCGGTAGCCTGGCCAGCCTCCGCGTCCTGTAAGTCCTCCTGGTCTTCGTCTCTGGAGCTCTGTCCTATCTCTAATGTAAAACTAAACTAATCTTTTTTGGTTTTCTGAGTAACCTTCCCTGTAGGCATCAGGTCAACTGCTTGTCTCTGTAGCTGTTGTCTAGACCTATCCCTTATATAGCAGAGCAAAACCAAAACACACCGTCTTTATCCAAGGAAATATGACTAACCTCTTCCACTTGGCATCTCTGCTTTCTGATGAAGTCTTACGCCAAAAGTAGGTCTTTTTATTTTGTTTATTTCATTTCTTTGTGTCTCCGTAGTGTTGGTCCTGTCATGGAATGCACTGTGAATTCGCAATAGAAATAGAAATTTATTTTTAGTTTAGTTTGAGTTGTTTGTTTATTTGTTTGTTTGTTTGTGATCTAATTCCGTCTTTTACTCACCTCCTTTTTAAATGTGGAGCTGTCAGTCATTGTAGTTTTAATAGAAACTTGTTTCTTTGTTGCTTTGAATACATTTTTATTTTTATTTTGTTCATCATAAAATTGTTCTTAAATTGTTTCCTATTCCTCCACCAAACCAAAGTGTCATTAACCAGTTCATACCTTACCACTTGGGGTCCCCT
Organism: Gadiculus argenteus; assembly: GCA_900302595.1. Lineage (NCBI taxonomy): Eukaryota > Metazoa > Chordata > Actinopteri > Gadiformes > Gadidae > Gadiculus > Gadiculus argenteus. Next base: position 7,936 of record OMLJ01047239.1, on the reverse strand, counting down.
TGGTTATATTTAGCAGCTATAATGTCTGATCTCCAACGTCGGGGAGGGCTGGTTTGAACCCCACTAAGGGGGGGGGGTGAGAGTTCCCCTCGGTTTGCATGGAAAAAGGCTTAATGAAGCACATCTCCCCAGAACATCTATTTGTGAGGTACGGCTGTGTTGTGAGAACACATGGCGCTCTAAAGGGGGGGGGGAGTAGCTGGGTGGCGGTACAAGTGGGGGCTTGTGGTATGGAGGTCAGTGCATGACAACCAGAACGGGGCCATGGCCTATTGAAAAGAACCCGGGCATGCAGACAAAGGAAGGTCCACGACCTGTCCTGTACACGGGGCCTCTCCGGGACCTGCAGTGGTGTCCAATAAGCAAAGCGAGAGGCACAATTAAAAGCTGCTCGCTGAAAAGGACCACGTTAATATTTCCTCAGGACAGTACACACACCGTGTGTTAGCCTATCGTGCTTCCTCTCGTCCATCCTCTGCTTCTGAAAGGCCTACAGCCTTTTCATCTTGTCTGTCGAAAACGTGTCTTGAGTGTTTACACCCTTGCTCCTCTGCCTTTCAGAGATATTCGCAATAATGAGATCTCCTGGGCCATCGAGGACTCCATCAGCGTGTTCGAGGGCATGAAGAAGCTCAACACTCTGTAAGGGCAGCGCTCTGTGGAATACTGGAGTGTTTTGAAATGTCTCTGTGGTATTCATTCACTGTGAATAAGTGTATGGTTTAAGATGATTTAATGATTGGTGTTTCGGTTGCAATGCCACAATAGTGCTGGGTTGTGTGTTGTGTATATACAAGCACAGCTCTAGGTGCTCACATTAGATGTGACTGCCACATTCCAGTTTACCAACTTTCCTCTGTTTACAAGCCACTATTGGCTTATTTTCAACAGCTAATAAGGCGTATTGGCGCTGTGTTTGCCTGTAGCGGTGTTCCTCAACCAGACCTGGGAGAAGGTCACAAAGCAGGACGTGTCCAAACCTGAACTAACATGGACCTTGTTTCAACAAAACAGGGAAAACATTTTGAACTAACTTGACGTTCAAAATCATTTTGGAAAGTGTTGCTTAACCTTGCTTCAACATTTTGTCCCACCCAGTATTCTCCAGAGGAACAAGATCAAGTCCATCACCAAGAAGGCCTTCCAGGGCTTGGAGGAGCTGGAGCACCTGTAAGTATAAAGGCCTCCCCTCCCCTCTGAGGCGTCCATACCATAAGACCACCAGGGTTCCACCTGGCGCTAAGTACGGCTTTGAGCGACAGCCACTGTGAATGTTATTGACGGCCGATATCACCAGCCAGTGCTACGGTAGTGTGGTCGCTCAATCTGTTCCTCTGAGTGATTGTCTGCCAAAAACTGACTGCTGATGCCTTTTATGGGTTGTATTGCCATTTGAAAGATTACAAAAAGTAACGGAAAAGGACTGGATTGGTTTTAACCCGGGCACTTCATATCGTTTAGCTATAACCCTGTATGACGCATGAATTACAGTGTAGTTTCCAAAAATTCCTAAAATCCGTAACAAGGATTTTAGAAATACAAATCCAGTTTTGGTGGCGGATCCCTTCATGGCTCTGAGATGTATCGCTCCTGTGTTCACTGCCGTTCCTCGCAGCGATGGGGCAACAATCAACCATCGTCTAGCAGCACTTACTGGTGGAAGGACCGTACTGCAGCAATAAATGCATGGACTTCCAAAATGTGGCAGTTCTGACCTTTTCTTTTTGCATTATATCTCCTAGATGGCTTAGGCAGGAAAAACCCAGACAGACCACCATACCATTTTTATCCATAGGATCAGTGTTTGCGTTGGGAAGAGAAAATGGGTCTCCAGGGCTTGCTAGCTCTTTATTACCGTAGTGCTGATCTTGTCTGATGGGCTTGTGAACCCCAGACGGCCGCCAGCGTTATCCCATCGCACCGCACAAAGTGTCCTAATCTATATGTTCATCTCCTGCCCCTCCCTCCCTCTGTCCCTCCCTCCCTCACCCCCACCCTACAGGGACCTGAGCAAGAACGGCATCATGTCGGTCCACCCTGAGGCCTTGGCTCACCTGAAGCTGAAATCATTGTGAGTGGATTCAGTTATTGTGATCACTAGACACTTCCTGCCTAAGCTGCAAAGCGTGTTTTTAAGATGGGAAGGGCGTTTCAGATGGAAAGTATAAAAAAAACAAAAAAAGGGTAATGTGGATTTTAAGATGGTAAGTGTTCTAAAATGGAAATGCTCCGGGAGCACTTGGCCTGTTTGAAGTATTGAAATGTCAGGTTTAATTGTAGCATTTTTCATTCAAGTTAATAATAATTTAAGGACAGGCCGGGCACGCAATGGGAAATATGAGCTCTTTTGATGTCGTTGTATTGAAGGAATATTAAACGGCATGCATGTGGTTTTATGAGGTGAATATTAAGATGAACACTACATTGAAATTACTTAATAAATCCAGAAGGGGACCTTTACTCCAAAATGTGTATCTGTAGAATATCATTATGTGTTAATGTGACACTCCATTAATGCACATAGATCGCCAGCTATAGATAATAATAGTGTCAGCATTTGATCAGATGTGAGAGTTGAACCTCTTTTATTATCTCCCTCTGTGCTCAGTGTGCTCAACACCACCAGCCTTCTGTGTGACTGCCAGCTGCAGTGGCTGGGTCAATGGTTGATTGACAGCCATTTCCACCAATCAGTCTCTGCTGTGTGTGCACACCCGGCCAGCCTGGTTGGGCGGGACATCCTGTCTGTCAATGCCGAGGAATTTGTTTGTGGTCAGTGTATGCTCTCTTTCCTGTCTCCATAGCTCTCGCATCCACAACATAACATCACCACATTTTTATGGTTTTGAATGTGTGTAATTATACATTGGTGTATTTATAATATGTGTCTTTTTTATTTAAATAGCTATAACTTCTGACTTATGTCCAGGCTGTGTAGCTACAGTCCCTTCTTGTGTCCCTACTTATGCAAACAATTACATTCAGAAAACGTATAGACAAAGAAACACTGGTGAACCTACGGGTTCAACACCCTAATGGTAGCCGCCATAACAGACTTTGCATCATTCAGTGTAATGCGGTTTGTAGTGACGCCTGACGTTCCCCTCTCTCTCTTTCCCCTCTCCCTCCCCCCAGACGACTTCCCCAAGCCGCACATCTCGGCCCACCCGGAGACGGCCACGGCACTGCGGGGCACCAACGTGACTCTGAGCTGCGTGGCGTCCAGCAGCAGCGACTCGCCCATGGCCACGGCCTGGCGCAAGGACGGCGAGGTGCTGTACGACGGGCAGGTGGAGAACTACGCCCGCTACCAGCAGGGCGAGCTCAGCTACACCACCGTGCTGCACCTGCTGAGCGTCAACTTCACAGACGAGGGCCTCTACCAGTGCGTGGTCACCAACCACTTCGGCTCCAACTACTCCCACCGCGCCCGGCTGACCGTCAACGGTGAGGCACCACCCCCACCCGCCCCCCTCCCCCTCCGACGGAGGCGGGTGGGGTTTTGCTTATTGTTGTTGTTGTTGTGATTGTGGTTATTGTTGTTGGCTGTATTTGGGTTCTTGTTGTTGTTCTTATATTTGTAACAACGTTTTCCTCAAATCGTGTCTGACGTGTTTATGGTGGTTCTGTTCATAACTACAGAATGTCTTTTTATTTTGTGACATCAACATTTTTTGTGTTGTCCTAGATATTTCTATTTTTAAAATTTTTTAAAAATTACTTTGTACTAGCTTGAGTGATCTCCCTCCATCTTGGCCATCAGGTGCTATTAATTCATAGATGACATAAAAAGTGGTTGGTTTGTTATCCAGCTGATCTCTGTCATACTGCTATCTGGCCGTGGTGCGATAGACTCCTGGGCCCAGTTTCTAAAAAAAAATGTAATCTGGACCAACCGGATTTGGAAATCCCATGTTTTACTATCCATGATCACCTGATCCATCTTACTTGTATGGCAGTTCTTTAAAGGAACATTGGATTGGATCCCTCTGTACGTTTACATGCACAGCTTAATCCGATTAAAGCCATAGTTCGACTATGCTCCGAGTATTAGTGTTGCACGGTGCACCGATACTTCAAAAGTACTGCGATACTCAGAGATTAGAAACGTTACGATTCCTAAATGTATACGTATCGATACTTTTAGGAATGACCGTGTTCCAGATTTGTTAGACGTGTTTCATGTTGGTGTGTCCAAAGCATGATTCCAGCGCCTCCCTCTGTGTTGTTTTCCTCCTCACTGTGTCCTGACTGAATGCGAGTGAGCGTCAGCGACAACATCAGTCTGATTGCTTTCTATTGGTATGTCCTAACCGGCCGCGAGCGACACAGCGCCGTGCGACGTTCTGACCTGAACTTTTTCTGTTTACTTTGTGTCGCTCGCATTGGAAGCGCTGTAGCGCTGTCTCCAGTCTGATCTGAAGCGCACAGCTGATCGGACGGAGGGCGTCTGATGTTATGCGACAATCGGACGCTCGCATTCGGTCAGGACACGGTGTAACGCACCAACCTGCTCTGTGACAAACACTTCAGCGAGCCGGCTGCATGTGCAGCACCAGTGATACTGTGGCCGCCGGTCCATGACTGGTAGATAAAGATGAAGCCAGGAGCAGTGGTGTAGTCTACGTGATACGCAGCTATACGCCGTATACCCACTAAAGCCTAGTTTATAGTTCTCCGACTCCGTCATCCGTAATCCGACTCTGTCACTATTCAGACCTCGAGCCCTCATACTTCTGCGTCGGAGACGCAACGCAATTCACCACCAGGGTTGCCAGATTGAGCCATATTTGCCGTCCAATCTGGCAATCGCAATACTCAACTTGGTATCGGTATCGAAGTGATAATTTTGGTATCGTGACAACACTACAGAGTATACATGGAGGTGAGAAAATCAACTAATTTGCCGAAGCATGTCATGTCCGGTACGATAGGGGGCACTGTACCCATTTCAACTAGTGGTAATAGAGCCACCGGCTGACCTCTTTACGTCACCAGCAACAACAAACCCAGGCGGCATTCGAGAACGATGTTTTCAGTAGACAGCTGTCAGTCAGTTCACTTCGGGTCCATGTCAACTCAAAGTAAATGTTTATTTCGTCCGACGTGTTTACAGTCTTTATTCATTCATTGTGCCGTGGTCGAACTGACTTGGATATTCTCTGATATTATCAATCTTAAAGACTGCGTCAGGTTTTCCGACTCTGGTACTTCCACAACAAGTAAAGACGTGTAGTGGAGGTTATTTCGGCCATGGTGAAGAAGGAATTGGATGAAAGGAATTAGACGCTTCGTTGTTCCGACCTCTCGAAGTGAACTGACAGCGTACAGAAACAATCCCTTTCTCCTCGCGGTTCAATCTGGACTTCAGAGAGTCAAAGCCAAAGTTCCTTTCCCCCAATTCCTTTTCCACCATGGTTGAGATAACCCCACACCTCTACGAGTCTTTACTTGTTGTGGAAGTACCAGAGTCTGAGAACCTGACAGCTCAGTCTTTAAGATTCATAATATCAGAGAATATCTCAGTTTGGCCGATGCGCAATGAATAAATAAATAAAGATTGTAAACACGTTGGCATAAAAAAACATTTATTTTGACAGATTTGCCCGAAGTTACTACTTTACAACCTCGTTGATGACCAAGGTTTAGAGAAACATGTACTTTTAATTCAGCCTTGGGGGAAATCGTAGAGTAGTGTGTACTGAATGCATGTGGATGATGATACACTTCTTATAGGGGATAATCACATTGGCACGACACAGGCTTCCTCCATCTTCTGTGCCATCTTTTTAAATAAATCACTGTTTCTCGTTTTCCGAAGTTTTGAAAAACCCAAAGGGCAGGTTTGATCCAGATCAAATGTAAGATCGGATTACATGATCTGATCTTTGTTCGGAATCCCTCATGTGCTTTGAAAAACCAATTTCCAAGATTTGATCAAATCCATGATGCCGTAATCCGACTGGATTACTTTTGAAAAAAACTGGGCCCTGGTCTTTAACACCAGGCCTTGACCCGCGTGCCGTCCCC
>OMLJ01047213.1:1734-13310 GCA_900302595.1 Gadiculus argenteus | reverse complement strand
AGGGGTGGGGAGGGGCAGTGTGTATAGAAACGCCCGGGGATAGCAGAGACATGGTGAAGCAGGTGTGAATACCGGTTGATGAGCACGTGCATTGGAGAACATTTTACAGCCGGAACCCATTCCCTCTGCTTGTGTAATCTAGAATTTAATTTGCATAGATAATGTACATGTGTCTTGTAGGCATTGCAGGCATTTTCAAGCAGTTTCTGTCGGCAATATGTTTCTTTACGATGTAATTTAGGCTGCAGTGCGTGAACATATTGACTTGGTTATGCTGTGTATCGAAATATTTTCCTTTTTACAAACGCTGACACATGAAAAATGTATGGATTGTAAACATCCTCATGGCTTCCATATTAATGTATATCTTGATGAATAACAACTATGATCCCTTTCCCCAAAAGAAAATGAACAAATACATTATAAATAAATACATTATAATAAATAGATTATACTGTATAATTCCTGAAGAATAGGGGTCAAACTGCGAAACATGCATTTGTATCTTTTTCCCAGACAAATACAATTCAATAGTACAACCCTAACCCTAACCCAGTACAAATTATTTTTGATACTAAAACATAATTCATTTATTTCCATGGCTGCTGTACTGAAAAAAATAATACTCTTTCGTTACTATATATCTCTGTATGCGCAGGTCACACCAGTGTCACACCAAAATGTAGTATAACTATGTTGGTCCACAGTGTAAAACTTAGTAGTTTCACCATAACTGCTCTAAAAAAAAAAAAAAAAAATTCTTCTTCTTCGGCTATTCTTTTCTTTAGGTCTGTGTCCACGTCATGTGAAAGTGTCTGAAAAAAATATTAGATGTCGGACACATTCTCAGTTAAAAATAAAATAGTTTGATACAGATTTGGAAATAAAATGGGTTTTGATAAAATTTCTAGCCAGATTTGATCATGTATATTTTATTGTATTTATATATGATGTCAGTTAAAGGTCCCATGGCAATTCAGCCTAGGTGCAGAATTACAGCCTCTACGAACCAGTCCCACAATGAGACGTCGGGTTCTACGACGTCTCTGGTTCTTCCACATCAATCTGAAGTACAGACTGAACCTCGACAGCGTGCGGGCGGCGGTGGAGCCCGCGGCCGATATAACCCGCTACCCGCTGCCCAGCCCTTTGCCGAGGCAGGTGGCGGTGGAGCCGCTCCATGTATCGCATATGGAGCATCAAGCTATATTTCTGTTTATAATCCCCCCGCCTCCCAGTAACCGTAGATACTGTCCATATGCTTGTTTATGACCTATGCCCATTATTTCATTTTCTGTAGCATGCAGGCATATATCCTGGATTTAATGCATGAACATGAACATGTTTTATGAACACAATATTCTAAACAACCCCGGAACATATTGATTCTAGGTTCCTGTGATAGCAGCAGGATGCTATGATGAGGAACATTAATGTACATAATGTAAGCAGAGTTCACATTGCTGACGAGTTCATGAGTTCCATGTAAAGTGTCATTTACACAAACCTAGATGAGAATTTAAAGATAAATTATTTAGCCAGATTGTACTCCAAACTCGTCGCAGCTGATGCAAATCGTTTTGTTTTTGGTGTAAAGTAGGTTCAGCTGGTTTGGAAATAAACATATATTCTATGGTGCCTTTTGAAGGCAACCCGCAGTTAACACAGTTGAGTTATAATTAATAATTAACTTATGTGATCAATGTTACCCATTGTTGTTGTTTTTGTCACTGTCTGAGGTCACTACGAGAGATGTGTAAGCTTACAGACAGATTTGGTAGTGAAACAGCCTATTTGTGAAAACGCAAAAACACCAAGATTTAACGAGGCAGGTTTATTTGACACTATTCATTAATTCATTTGTGAGAGGTCATTCCTCCTCCTGAGTGTGTATTGACTATTTGTCTGTTGTTGAGTGAAAAGCTCATTGGAAGCTTCCTATTTATGTATGGGGTACCTCTACACTCCACAAGCAGCCAACCCCCAGTTACCTGTAGAAAGAAACACGGCATATAAATCCCTGTGTGTACATCACGGTTGTCAAGGAAACGATTAAAATGGCGATCCAACTGGTAATTACAAAATAGTAACTTATAAAAACCCTAAAACAAACCAAAATAAAAGGAAACGCAGCCTGTGCTGTGTTTGTCCCAAGGATGAGTTAGATGCAGATAAGACTTTCAGCAGCCAGTCACTGCTGCATGCAGGACTGTTTGTCACGACAAACAGTCCTGGGTTGGTTAGGGAAATCAATACAAAGTGTATGTTAATGGATGTGTAAACACACATACAAATAGACAAACACACAATGCTTTATTTATCTAATTTATGGTCACAGAGAATGTGTCATTGTTGAACATATACATAAGCAAATGCAAATAAACAGAAGATACAGAAGGCTCTGCCTATTCCAGATATGATGACTGCAAACTACCTTGCCAGTACTTCTACAGGCATTTTTCGTTGGTGCTGTCTACACTTTGGTAGTTTCCGTTACGTGAACGATGACATTATGTGTTTTGCTACCTTTCTCCAAATATGACATTTGTTAATGATTATCCAGATTATTCTTCATTCAAGTTGAATGTTTCCATACCAACATATTTCTTTCCAATACAATTAGTGCAATTGGATTGAATTGGTGCCATCGCTCAAAGGCTCCTAAAATGTTAAATATGTTAGCAAACTCCAAACAGAGCAGAGTGCTACGCCACTAAACCCGACTCTGACTGTAGCGTGCAGCAGAAGCTATTAGCATGGGTGGGGCTAACATTTGCGAGTGCTTCATCAGCGCGTTAATTGCGTTGGCGTGCAGTGTACTTAACTCTTGCCAATGTCGTTTAGATAAAAGGGCAGACATCGTTTACACAGGGATATGTTGCCGATACCACTGTACCAAACTGTGATAAAGTGATGGTTTTTAACACACTATTGAACACACCAATTCCCATCTAGATATTATTAATTTGACATTGCAACAGTCCAAGTATATTTCAACCAATACAACTGCATGTCCTACTAGTAACATGCAATTGTAGTCACACCATAAATGTATACTATATTAGTGTAGTAATAGTGGAAGAGTATATATCTAAATATGAGCACAATGTTAGTGCCTCTGTTTGTTTGAGGGGTGAGTATCGCTCATACTAAAACTACAACCACTATCTGTGTGACTATGGTTCAAGGTTTCTGTAGTTCATTTTATTTCAAATTAGGTGGCATTACAGTATGAAAATGTGTGTGGGTGTCTCACATGGTGCAATTTATTTTTGCCATTATGACAAGGGTGTTATTAGTAAAATGAATAAATAACTGCAGAGCTTTTAATGTGAAGCAATATCAATGCTTCCCTGTGTTTCTGAGCGATAAGGCTTCAACAAACACAACAACAAAAAACGAAGGAAAGACGGCAAATAATAAATTCTTTGTGTGTGTTTACTTTAGAGTAAAAGACAAACTAAACACATTATGCTCCAGCACACTAAAACATAAAGGAGTATGATATGCTTATACTATATGGCTTTGATATGCAAGTCTCAATATTTATTGATGTTTTTTATAAAGGGAAAATAATGGAAAGGGGGGTAACAGCGATAGCTCAGTCTTCAACAACCTAATATTTGTTTTGATAGTTTTTATTTAATTATTATGACTTTTAAATGAATCCTCTCCATAGAGATAGCATGTTTTCTATTCACCCACTTAAAGAGGGATTGACTGTTAATACTAAATATTTTTTATAAGGGCAGGGTGAAGTACAATATAAATATGTTTATTTGACAAAAGTAAAAAACAAAAAATATTTGCAATTTTATTTCCATGAGTTTGCCGCGAGCGCATTACGTAGTTCTGGATGAATCGTCACTCTTGGTGGTGCATGGAAGATGGTTCTTTTGGCCTACTTTGAGTTTTGGATCGACCCAAGCACAGGATAAAGTTGAGAATAATACATTCTGCGGGGAAAGTGTTCAGAATGACAAAGCAATTGCAGTACAAAAGTCCACATTCAATTTGACTCTTCAAACAAAGAGAAAGAGCTACATAACACGTTGTATCTTTAAGTCAGTCGTGAAAAAAACCTACTTCAACTCCACTGAACTGTTACGAATATAAAACAAAAGGAAGACAATATGAACCACGAAACACTCTGTAATTGTCAGACAAATGCAAAACTATAAAATAAGAATTCAATGTTATTTAAACACAGTCCACTGTATATATGGGTCATACTCAGAAAATGCAGTAATTCAACTTAAAAGGTCAAACTAATACATTATATAGACTCATTTCATGCAAAGTGAGATATTCCAAGCCTTCATTTGTTATAATTTTGAAGATTATGGTTTACAATTTATGAAAACCCCAAATTCAAAATCTCAGAAAATTAGAATATTACATTAAATCAATTTAAAAAAGGATTTTAAATAAAGAAATGTTGGCCCTATGAAAAGTATAATCATGCATATGTACTCAGTACTTGGTTTGGGCCCCTTTTGCATGAATTACTGCCTTAATGCGGCGTGGCATGGATGCTATCCGCCTGTGGCACTGCTGAGGTGTTACGGGCTTGAGGGGCTTGGGCTTACGGTGGTCAAATAACGTCAAGTAGCAGGAGGAAACGACAGGGTCTATAGGCTCTTTTAACTGAGCTACCGCACCAACCACGACGGAGGCACCTTGGAGGATGGCAGGCTGGGGACTGAGGACTGAACATGATTATCTGGAGCCTCTCCTATATGCTGCTTGAGGGGAAACAGCACTCCTTTCTTGAGAAAACATCTGCAGTATTATTAAAAATACTCGCACGACAACGACAACCCTGCCCAAACGACCCTGCCTGTCGTCCCGGGACGCCGGAGCCGCGGCCCGGGCCCTCCGTACCGCTCCCTGACCTATTTGTCTTGCCATCGTTATCTCCAGAGTGTTTTCATTTTGCAAGAATGACACTTAAATTGTTAGACCTACGCACATTAGGCCAGGCTAGCGAGACACGCTGAACAGATTTAGTTGCACCGATGATTGACCAATAAAAGATACAATTATTTGACAAAAAACATTTCCGACTCCAATTTAGAGATTATTTCGACTCAAACAGCCCTTATGGTGCTGCTGCTGCTGCTGTCTGCTGTTTCCCCTTCCTTTCCCCTTCCTCAAAATATGACAATGTAGAATGATCCTTGGTTTTTTTCCTCAAACGATGTCTCTCTTACCGCTCTGAGCCTCTGAGAATTGGGAGTTTGAAATTGTGCGGTTTCATATTTCCCTCCGACACTGGAATACACAAAACCTAACACAGCAGTCCCCTCATTGAAAACCAATCGATTTAATATGGATGTGACAGAATGCAATCCTCTGCCATTTCCTCTCGAGCAGAAAGGTTTCCGCACAGAGGGCCATAAAACTAAATACCGAGCCCCAGGCATCGACAACAAGACACTTCTCATCAGAGAAAGCAAATAAAAACAATTATAGTCGCTCAGTCAACTTCCCTTTCTCTTTTTACGGTGCGCTTCAGAAAGTAAATACAAAACACGCAACGTAAATACTAAATATCACAGGGTATAAGGAGAAGAAAAAAAAACAAAAGAGCATTGGTTCAGCGATAAGACAAAGAAAAAAAGACTTTGATTACCGCCTATGAGTAAGGCCTCGATTTCTGCCCCAGAAGATCATGTGCAAGTGGTGATGGCTTCTGAGAAACACTTTGCATCTCTCTCTCTCTCTGTCTCTCAAATTACCAGGGCCTGAAGCGACGTCCGACTCACGGATACCAGAACCCTCTCATGCATTTACAGACACAAAATATGCATAATTCAACAGACACCTTCTTGATAGGGAGAAGTCATTGAAATCCAGTCTACTTGTGTGATTTATACACTGTGATACATTCCCTGGAGGAATTTAAAAGCCCCCTCTGGTACAGAGGACATTTTCACCCAATGAGGAGTTGCACCTACCTAGCTTGTATCACTATAGCAACAGTAGGGAAAAAAAAAACTGAATAGCACAAGTGGTCAGTAAAGGGTATTTCAATTAACATATTACAAGGGTTGAATCCTCTGCATATAATTACGCTTTTGTATTTGCCCTTATAACTAGGATACAAATTTTTTGACATACATAATTTTCTTCAGACAGAAATCAATAAATCAAACACTCCGGTAAAAAATCTGGTATCTTTGCCTGTTGTTGTCTGTTGTTGTCCAATAAGCCTGATTTATACTTCTCCGTAAAGTGCTACGTAGGCTACGCACAGCCTTCTCCGTAGCCGGAGAGTCTGCCTGAGACCCTCTCCGTCATCTCCGGCTGCGTGAAATGTTTTTAAGTGTCCGTCACTCCGACAAGGGGAGACGGAGACGGCAAGGGCTGTGATTGGTCCTCTAACAAAATCATTTCCGCAATCACTTTCCCCGGTTTGACTTGGCACCTTATTTACTTTATATATTAAGCACATTAAGGACTAATAAAACACCAAATAAGATTTGAAAAGCTTTGGAAGTTAATTTCCAACACTATTTACATAGTTAGTAGTCAACATATAAGATCGATCGGGTGGTGGGTTAGGTAGGTGGGTTAGCTAGGGTTGCCAGATTGGGCTGGGAATTTGGCCCAATCTGGCAAGCCTGGCGGTGAATTGCGTTGCGTCTCCGACATCCCGACGGAGAGGTATGAGGGCTCGAGGGGTCTCTGTAGTGACGGAGTCGGATTACGGAGACGGAGAAGTATAAACTAGGCTATACTCTCGTTTGGCACAAATTAAATGATCTGATGGCTGTACCTACCCGTACCTGACTGTCCCAGCCCGTGAAAATGAGTTGACAAACTCTGTACTGACGGACTCTGATTCAAAGAGACAAACCTGCTGAACAACCATTGTTCACTTATATAAATGAATATTCAGCAGAAACGCTAAAACTAACCCAATTTTAAGGTATTTTGGTGAAGCCATGAGATATTGTGTTTTGATCAGCCAGGCCGTTATTATCCTTTAAGGATATGCTTGGGCATTCAACACAACAGCCAGCCCGCGTGGAGCAGATTGGAGCAGCGCTGACAATCAGCACCTTGATGGCTCCAAATACGAGCAGCTGACATCTACTCTGACACCATCGCGTGCAAGAGATGGATATATGAGCTCATTACTAAATGTCACGGGGGATCCGAATGCAAAGGAGACCAGTGTGTTCACGCAGCCCTAGTGGTTCTGCCACACGTGTATGAGTCTAACCATTCCAGAGTTATGTTTTTATGATACGCATTAAGTCAAGACATTTTTTGTTTTATAATGTAAACGTGATACATGGAGAGCACAATGACGGCAGTGAGTTTTCATGCCATGTTACAAAGGTTTACGTGTCGTTGATCATTTGACTAAAGTACCTTCCGAGGATAGGATAGAATACACAATCATTTGGTTTACGAGATCTGGAAACAGTCTGTAAACTGAAAAACAATACAAAATCATCAACTATCTAACATCCAAAGATTTCCCACAACAGAATAATCCAACCAATAATAACAAATGTATTTTCCAAAATGTTATTCATAGAGTTTTGCTCATATCACTGTTCACTCTGCTCATATCAACGGCTCCACCGACATCAGCGTCAAATCCAATAAGCGCGTTCCGTCAGCTTTTCATTTGGCTGGGAAACGCTGCCGTTATAACCACTGGCCGACGCTCCGCAGCCAGAGGACGACGCGCGTCCAATGGCTCCGTCCACGCACAGCAATCGCTGAGACGCAAGGTGAACGCTAAACGGCTCAATTCACTTCTCAAACTAAGAAATAATGACATACAAAGAATAAATTGTGCCATTTGTGGAGGACATGGGAAGGCGAGTTGATTTTATTGTAATGAACTGTATAGCGTATTCTATAGATCCACTAGAAATCCATTAGACTGTATTCTTCCAAATTAATTACAAGCAAAGCCTTGAAACCGAAATAAACTTAACCTTGGTTTTATGGGAGCAAATACCTGAACAGTAACAAATGTGAATATGTCCATTCATTTGCGTACAGCTTTTCTTTTTGAATAGGGCAGCAATAATCAAATGATTTACAATCAAAAAAAAATGTTACGATGCTGGGAGCGAGTGGACGCAAATGCACGGCACGGAGAACACGGGGCACAGAGTGTAAATAATAAGGGGGTTTACAGAGAGCCATAAAGAATACACAACGGCAGAGGGAAAAGATTATGGGGCAGGAAGACAGGTAACAAACAGGCAACGCTTCATTAACAGGCTGGCAGTCGGAGAGGCGAGGGTTCGTTCACATGTTGGTCGTCAGTATTTCCAGCGTCAAGCAGCATGGCCTCCTTCTCTTAGCCCTTAATAAATGAGCAGATGGATCCCAGTGGATCATTGCTCCTCTCTGAGCATCTTCCCATGCAGCCATTTATCACCATCATTGGGTATTTCCTCATGATGGGTGGTATTCAATGTTTAGTTTCCTGGGTTCCTTGGCCCTACCTTTCCATGTGGAACTGTGATTTATGACTCAGCAACAACCACCGTTTTGAGTAGAACGCAATCTGCATAACGATGACTACCGCAAGACACCGCGGCTAAGTGAGGGAGATCTACCCTTAGGCAAGGGGGTGGGAAGAGGAGGCAGATCTCACGTCTCTTTGCGGCAATGGTCGATTTCTTGGTACGGACTGGCTTACCGGATCATTCTATATGGTGTAAGAATGAGATGTGGTCCCTACTCTGAATACCATTACTGCTACAATGCAATTATCTTATAACATTCCTGGATGTTTCTATATAACAGAGCGTAAAACAGAAATTAAAAAAATGATATTCGGGGCAAAAAATAAAATAATGGACATATCCAATTGTGTCTAAAAAAGTGCTCTTCTAGGTTGTTTTTTCAGTGTCACATTAAACGCCAAGCTCCAGGGATGGGCTTGGGTTTGTTAGTAGTGACTGAATGATTTGCGAAGCATTGTGAGGCAATGAATCAGCAGTGAAAGGCTGCTGCTGCTCTTGTTTTCCATCCCACAGACCGCTGATTAAAGCTGGGTGCTTGATGGAGCTGCACGGCTCCCTGGGGCCGGTCAGGTCAGCTCTGAGGAGACACAGCGCACAATGCTCCGAGCAAGCTCTCAATCTCTTCGGACTGAGACACAATATTTCTCGTCGTATTTCCTACCACATTCTTTAATTGTATATTATAAATGATGCAGTTGATTTAAGTGGGTTCAATCTGAAACTATTTCGGGTTTGTGTGTGTGTTTGTGTTTGTGTGCATCAAAGAAACTGTGTTGAGTGTACTTGCTGTTACTTAAATCGAACATACAAGTGCAATGAGCAGAAGCAATGACATCCTTTTGACTTGAATGCAATCTCTTTTTGTTAGTGTCAAATGATTGATTCCTTTAGTACGTCGCCGTGTATTAAGTGGGATAATGTTCAGTGAGCCGGCCGTTACCGCCAAATGAACCCTGACAGGGTGAGGCAGGACCCTGACGCAGAGCAGAGGAGCCTGGGATCCCCAGAAGGGGTTTATTTGGCGGTAACATCTCGCTGTACATTGTCCCGGACATTTAAGTCCCTTCTATTGTTGTTCCGTTCCCAGTGGCCCCTGACTGAAACATTGTTCCTCTGAGTAGGTCTGCCGTTGGTTTCTGGTAGAAGAAAAACACTGCAGGATTGTCAATTTCACAACACATTATTTAGCACACGCATGGAAGCCTTCCAGCACACCCACCGGAAACCCGAATCCAACTTAAAAGCTTAAAACGATTCATTTTGTGCTAAAACCAATAATTTTGTTCTTCGTGTTAATAACCTCAATAGGATTAACATGCAAATCTGCAAAGCAAAAAACTATCATATTGCCTTGTAATTGGATGCCATGCATATGAAATCGCACTCGTATTGTATATGATTATGCAATGCTAATCGTGAGACCTAGCGCCTGTATTAATGTGAATTGGATTCAGCATCCAAAAGTAACTCAGCATCCAATTAAATTCAAACAGAGGTGTACAAAGCAAGTGGAACGGGCTTGATGCTAAGGTAATAAGAGGCTTCAAGCACACGTTGTGAGGTACTTGAATTTAATTAGTCCTTTTTTTTCTCCAAGGTCAATATACATCGTTAGTTTAAAGCACCTCTAATTGATACAAAGCATGGACAATAGCCCTGACAAAAACAGGTCAAACTTTATCTAAAATCAGAATGTTACATACATATAAAAAATAACCTCTTGTTGCCTTTGGTTAATATATCATTTTAACATGTATTTACTTTCCGATGTTTATGCATTTCTAGAGATATCTCCTACTCTTAAATGAACAAAAAATCCTTCATAAAAAAACATTGTTTTCCCAAATTTCGCTTTTTAAAGGAATTTGCCATTTCCCTCCAGTTTTCAGACCCCGGAACTAAAATAAAACATCTTCTTATTTACAACCTCGAGAAATATTTCCAGTTTTTCCCTTTTTTGTTCCCTCCTAAATTTTTATCTGCAGTTCCCAGAGTATCATAAAAAGTAATAATTTATCATAGCATTTGAGGCCGTCTAAATAGAGACTCTGGGTCGGCTCAGGGCCTGCCCTCCCATCAGTTTCACTGCGTAACACTGATTTATTATCCCCTTTTCCACCAGACTCTCAATGGAGCCGTGGCACTCAAATAACAGTAGCATCAGAAAAAATAGCCAGCCGCCTTAAAGGGCCTTCTGGTAAAACCATACTTTTATTTATTTCTCGGGAATGGTGCGGACAGGTTTATTCTAGTACAGCTTTTACTACTGTTCACAAGTTTGTTTCTGAGACACTTTGATCCCAAGAGACAGTGAAGCCCCAGCACCGGTGGAGGAGCAGGGTAGGGTATCTTCCACCAGCCCAGTCTCACGCCATATCGTGCTCATGCGCACAAACGTTATTAATCTATTGAATCGTGTCCCAGAGCACGATAGTCTGACTTTTTTCGTGCTACACGGAACGAAATGTAAATGAATGGGAGCGTTTCTCAGCCTTTTTCGTGCTGCACAGAACGCAATGTAAAGCAATGCATTCTGAACGGGAGTGTTTCTCCGATGTAACTCTAACCCTAACCCTAACCCCAACCCTAACCCTAATCCTAACCTTAAACCCTAATCCTAACCGTAACCCTAACCTTAAACCCTAACCCTAACCGTAACCCTAACCCTAAACCATAATCCTAACCCTAAACCATAATCCTAACCCTAACCGTAACCCCAACCCTAACCCTAACCCTATTCAAAATGCATTGGTTTACATTTCGTTCTGTGCAGCACGAAAAAAGTCTGACAATCGTGCTCTAGGACACGATTCATAGATGAATAACGTTTGTGCGCATGAGCATGATATCGTGTTGCTTCCTCAGGGTAGGATGCAGGCCGTCAAACCCTGGCTGGGGGCACAGGCCTCTACTACACTACCCTGAAGGAATCATAAGCCAATCAAATTAAATCAATCAATCAATTAATAGACCTACATTAATTGAACATTTTATAATGTTAAACATTGAACAGCTTACAGTATAATACAAACAAAGGATGACCCCCCCCCCCCCCCCCCGGGCCCCCCCTTT
>OMLJ01047172.1:0-12780 GCA_900302595.1 Gadiculus argenteus | reverse complement strand
CCACCACCCTCAACCACAATCCCCTTGCCAATCCTTGTGCTAGCTCTGTGAACCAGTCACTTTAAAAAAAGATCATCATTGTTGTCGGAAGTTGCGGAGGAGATGGCGAGACGGGGGTGAGACACAGAGGGAGAGGTGTGTCGTGCTGTGTTCTGAACGTCGCAGGTTTAGATTCCTTGTGTAGACTTTACAGTACTGTCTGTCAACCTGGCCCGTGGTGAACCATTGGTGCTGTTGGAGCATAACAATTATGTGAATATTATAGTCATTGGTTTTCCAAGTCATGCTTATCCAGTGCCAATCAAGAGAAACTTGCCCTAAATACAGTTTTCTAACATTTACCTCAGAATGCATTCAGTGATACAGTAAACCATAGCAAAAATAAAATATTCTGTCCTATCCATGTGTTGCGTTTCCTTTTAACCATTAACTTAGGGTTTAGTGATATTTTAAAAACAATTAATGAATATTTGTATTTGCTCATATACGCACAAACAATAGTATTATGGTTGTTTCTAAAACAATAGACTACAGCTAACTATTTAAATAACAAATCTTACAAATTGTAGCTTTAACTATAATGTTTTCATATTTCCCGACACACAAACTGGCAAGCCAACTCCCACAGGAAAAATACTGATTGTTGCACTGCAGACCAGTTTATTGACTACCAGATGCAGCCGTATAAATCTACAGGCTCTCCAACTCTTGTGGGATAAAAATAGACCAACTGCCTTATCACTCATGGAATTCTAATCTTAATACTGCTTTAACACTGGTGTTTGTTAGACTTAACACTGTGTGTAAGGCTCTGACCTCACCTAAATCTTGTACATGAATAAAAACATGACATTCGATACCAAAACACCTTAAATATCTAAATTATGGACAATTCAACACTTAATATACAGAGAAGAATTTGAAAACAGCTTGAAAGCAAGTTACATTTGACCTCCAAGTGCCTTCTGACCTCTGGCCTTTGAACCGAGATGCTACCGGTATCATCGTTATAATACCTCCATGGCAGAGCACTATAGACAATAGAGTTGCGACAGTCGTTGTTGTGTCTGTTTACATTCATTACTGCACTGCTATCACAAAAAACTGCACAATTTAACTTTTTTTTAAAATATATACTCCATAACCTGACCAAAACCTCCACAATATACATAGATATACTAATGCACACACATATATACATACACACATATATATATACACACATATATATACATACACACACTCCCTCTATAATCCCCCTATACTAAATTAAAAAAAAAATATATATATATATATATATATTTATTTAGTATAGGGGGATTATAGAGGGAGTATAAACACATACATATATGTACAGTATGTATGTATCTGTATTTATAACCTTACACTGTTGTACATAATACATCTCTCTAGATAAAAATATATCATTATGCTGTGTTCATACAAATAAAGATCAGTATATACATCCTAAAGGGCCTCTGATATAATATAGAAAGTTGACAATTCAAAATATATAGGTATTTCATCAACTTACCACTGAAGTTTTGCGACGGGCTGCAATGTATGTGAACGGTGTCCAACGTCCCTGAATGGATTGTTTGGAACTGTTCGAGGGTCCATACCCCGGAAGTAGCCGGGGCAGAGGCTTACAATGGAGAGCAACGAGAGTGTCGTAACTCTGTTCTCTATAGTGCTCTGCTCCATTGGTATCATGGTACTTTCTCAAAGACCCTCCCTGACCTCTGAGATCAACAGGTCAGTGTGTTTTGTGACCTGCTCCTGCATAGCAGGGCTGTCATTGGTCTGGCAGTAACTTAGGAATGCAAGATAGGAATGCACCCAAATAGAGGTAGACAATAAAATGCCCCACTATCTAATTAAACTAGCTTTGATTTAGAATTTGTCTTGTGAAAGCAGTAGAATTCGGTGAAAACGGTAAAACAAGTGAATCCACTGTTAAACATGAACAAACAAAACAACTGTTTTGGGAAGCAGAAACTTGGAACAAAAGAACATGATTCTCTCGATATTCATTCTAATGAAATGTGTAGGCTGTAGATTAAGTTACAAACCAACCACCGATTATGCAACTATGGCATTTTATTATAACAAGAGGCGCAAAAACAAGTTAAACAAACATGTATGGCATACAAATGTCATGAAGTGACCAATCATAATCACAATGACATTATCAACATAATTACCAGTACCAAAACCAAAACAGCAGTCATTGACCCTGAACTAAAACCAACAGTGCTTTCAAAGGGAGTCACAATATAATCTCTTTTTCATTATTAAAAAACAATGCTTATCAAAACTACTTCCATCTTTTTTAAATTGCCAGTCAATAACAAAACCACAGAAACACATTGATTACAAAAACAAAACCTATTATTTAGCATAACATTTTGTGCAAATTCAGTACACACAACCTTTTTCTTTTAGATAAAAAGAGTTAGTACTACAAGCATTTTGCGATAAACCATTGCTCTGATAACCAGGAGATCAAAAGTAGAATTAACAACCAGCAAAAAGTTTGAGCCCAACATTAACAAAACAAACAAAAACATTTATTTTATATAATATTACCAATACTTCACCACCAGTAATCATTACAATTGTTTAAAACCCCTATAAATTAAGTCATACTGTCAAAATACAATATAATTCCCAGAATACTGGCATCTCCAGGTTGGATCGATCAAAGAATACATGTTTCTCTTTCTTCTGAGCATGATGTATACAGTATATCCAAATAAAACTCGGAACATGCCGTTTTGACAAAATGACTGTGTTCTAATCATATCTGAATCTTCCATTCCGTTTGGTGTAATTAACCATTAGCATTATTTGTTACCAAAATACGGCAATTTACTAGAAATACTGTATGTATATTTGAAGATTTAATAAAGACATTCGGGTGTGTTATCACATTGTACTTAATGTTTCATGTCTAGTTCTAGGTTTTATAAAATGAATTACAATTGTGGTAACGGATGCAAAAGTTAATTGAACATACTTGGATGATTGAAAATGACAGATGTTATCACAAAGTCTTGATTAATGTAATGCAAGACAACAGAAATACAAAGGGATTAACAAGCCAAATTGCCACTAAGCTCGAGAACTGGTTTCAACATTTCTCTCAGTGACAATTATCTTTTTATGTTGCGTAACAACGTTTTGACTCCCTACGGCTATAGGTGCGGTCTTGACAGCAGAGTCCTTGTATGACCCCACTGATGAACCCTGCTGGGATCTCACTGAGAAACTCCCCAATCCTTGACCTCTGACCTCCAACCCCGCCCCCGCCAGACCCTGCCCCTCCAGCAGAACCGTCTGCACTAAGCCTCTGCTGCCACCGACAGAGCCACCTTGGGCCTTGGTGACATGCTCTGTCGTCGTGGTGACGACCGTCTGCTCCGCCCCCTGCGAGACGGCCTGGCCCATCTGGTTGGCAACATAGCACGGCTGGTTTCCCGCTCCCGCCTGCGTCTCCAATAGTACCATGCCCTGCTGGGAACTTCCCACCTGCATCAGCCCCTGACCCAGCCCCACCGGGCCGACCGCCTGCTGGGCGCCTCCCGTCACCAGGACCATTTGAGGCCTCTGTTCGACCACATACATGGGGGCGGCCGTGTAGTACATGGTGGGCTGCTGGATAAGCATTGTCTGACCAGCCATCACCATGTTGTCTTGGTACTGCATCCTTGGGAGGGTGGCTATTCCCTGGATTCCCCCTTGGACCAGGTTCCCCTGAACCATGGTGTTGGACTCGGAAACCACACTAGAGGTGTTGTGGGTGTTGAGGGTGTTTTGGGTGTTGATGGTGTTGACATTGACGTGGTCCTTTTCTCTCATGCATTCTGTGTGGGTGTGGGTGTGGCTGGAGGTGGATGGCCTGATGGGGGACACCGACCTGGGCTGTGGTGGAGGGACAGACAGCCCCACGTCCACAGACGTCAAAGATGAGCCCTGGCAGATCTCGGCCAAGGTTTTGAACTTGGGTCCGAGGTCATTGAGGAACTGGAGGTCGTTGTCGTTGTCCAGCATGCTGCAGCATCCCACAGAGCCGGCTGGAGACCCCTGGCCCTCGTAGGCGAAGGCCTGCAGAGCATCCTGGGACAGTTGCTCACCATGGCTGGCTTTCTGCAAATAGCGGAAAGTAGAATTGGCAGAGAGTCAGGCCGTTTCTCAATACCGAGAATGCGTTCTATGTTCTCGCGTCCTTGGAAGCGCGTACTTGGCAAGTCTGTACGTCAAGTATGTACTTGCAATTGGAACAGCAGTGGATTCGATGATGTCAACACCTCAGCTCTGTTCACTGAGCTGAACAATATAAACAATATAAACAAATTATATCAAATAAACCCCCAGTTCATTTTAAAATAGTATTAAAATATTTTGAATTAATATAAAGGAAAAGATATGCGCGTCGTGTGTATAAGCGCACACACACACACACACACACACACACACACACACGCAACACACACACACAATCGGATGGATCCTGCCGTTGCGATGGGTTTCCTCTATTATATAAAACACAACACCAGCCTATTTCATTTTAAAATAGTATGTAGATATTTTGAATGGATAGGCTGTAGGCTATATGGATGGATATGTTTGTTATATTTAAAAAATGTTCCTTTATAGCCTATCTTTTATAGTATACATACTAATAATTCTCAATTCACGTTCATGTCCGTACTCGGTTCGATGCGTTCTCGGGGTTGGAACAGTACTCGAGCTCCGACTGATGACGTATATCGAGTACGCGAGTACACGAGAACAGACGACAACGCGAATTGAGGCCTCAGTTCTCAAGACATTTCAATAAAGTAATCTTGGATCCTGCGGTCATACTATGTTATCGCAGAACTTCAAAGACAGCACAGTGTCTTGACCAGAAACCAAAATCCTTTTCTGTTTCGTTAGGTATAATCATTCATTTGGGTGCATAATGGGGGATTGGTTTTTCTACAGTGGCCAGTCTAAAGGTATTGATTTAAAACCTTTACAGCAACTTTTAGAGTTTGCTTGCACTGCTCAAGTTTGTGGTCGCCGTTGATAGCCAATTACGTACATAAGGGCTTAGAGCAAAGAGAAACATGTGAATATGTTACTGTTCTAGGCCAAACCCCGAGGCCCATACATCAAAGATGAAAAATGATTTGGCAAAACAAATATGAAGTGAAAGAAGAAACACCCGGTTCAACTGGGTTTCAGATCATCTGCTATCAGATTTTAGATTACTAACTTAAAGTATGATTTGTTAGACCACAGCAAAGAAACATCTTCGATCACAAAATAAAAAATGGCCAGATGTCTTCCATGACACAAACCGATTGTTTTGAAATAAAGGTGTGTATTTTCTAATGGGTCTTAAAAAATGTGAGGTTTTATTTGATCATGCATTAAAAACAAAACCTTTGCGATCTGGAAAATGCTTCAGCTGTTTTTAAACACAGCTGAAAGACAAGGCAAGGCGAGAAAGTCAACAAAAAGCATACGTTAGTGTGTTTTACTCACATTGCAGTAGTACTCGCCCAGGAACCCCTCCGACAGAGCCATGCCATCATACATCCCGCCTCTGTATCCGGAGCCCTGCTGTGATGCGTGATGGCCGTGTTGCCCAGTCATGGCTCCTGCTCCTGCCTCATAATCCGTCCGCATGCCCCCCTGCTGGCCGTGCTGCTGGTACCCGCTGTAGTGATACATGCTTTCGGACGAGGTAAAGCCATCTCCGGCCCCTCCGGCTCCTCCTTCCATGCCCCAACCGTTCTTTATGTGTCCCCCTAGCATGCCTCCTGTTGTCATACCATCCGTGACAAACTGCCCGTGGTCCACCTCTGTTAGAATGCTGATGTGCGGAACCGCCTATCATAGAAATAAAACATTTCTGGTAAAAAAAATGTGACTTATTTTAAAGAGGTGACAAACACAGATGTTAATCTTAGCACTAATTATGGGTGTGTTCTTTTCATGTTACATGGCACAGTGGTCGATTTATCTCACTAGTAACATAAAAGAGTGTTTAACTAGTAACATAAAACAGTTATGAGTGACACCTGTGCTTGTCCTACAATGACCCTTCTTTCAAAAAGTGTCTATTTGGAAAATAAAACGATGTTAAACATTATCAATACTTAACATGGCTGAACATATTAACTTTGTGAATCTTATTTGGATTGATGTCAGGTACCTTGTCTTCTCCCTGTCCTTCAGTATGATACGCAATCAACTGTTCTTTTTGATCAAAGGGAATAGCCTTGAAGTTTCCCATAGCTGCTGCACTTCCACACAGACAGAACAGCAGCAGCAGGGGCAACACTGAAAGATATGTAAAAAAAAAAAATATGAGTCTAAACTGTTTCTGTAAAAGTCATACTCTGCCACGACCTTGCAGAGTATGTTAACTGTCAAATCAGGCAAAAAAGGATGGGTCATTTGGGAATCTGCAAATGTAATGTTAATCTGTAAAATATAAAATAAACGTGCAGGCATAGGGGACTGTACATACACAGGCTTCACACAGTTGAAAGTGGACCTCATTCAACATGCTGTTCCAGTTCCACTCCATGAAGCGTGGACATCTTAGCTTTGATCTGAGATTCATTTTTTATATATTACCATACCTTGTGCACAAGGTCTCAAAAACATCCATCACAACTACAATAATCCGTCTCTCGTTTACTTGGCGGCATTGGTATGGGCACTGGGTATTTGCATGCATATCGTGATCAGAGTCCATTCTAAGAGGTACAGCCCATGTACTCTAAGAGTACAGCCCATGTACTCACAGAGCAGGAGCAGCAGTCCCAGGAGTAAGAGGAGAACGCCTGAGACTCCAAATTTTGTGCTTGTCTCGAGGGCCACGCAGCTCTTGGTGTCTTCTAGGCAGGTGCAGACTAGCACATCAAGCACCTGGGCATCTGCACACGATTTGCCCTGCTGGTCCATGACCTCCAGGGTCACCTTATAGTTGCCTGGCCACAGGTGGGCCTGGTCGCGAAGAATGACTGTGGTCTCTGTGTGAAGCGTCCAGAGGGTTAGCCTAGCAATAGTAAGTGCTTGGAACTGTGTTTCTGTGAACATCTTTACTGTACTGACAGCGATATATTGTCGTTTCTCTTTCTTCTGACAAATGTACTTATTGTAAAACAAAAAGCATCTGCTAAATTGCCTTTTTCTTTAATGTAAATATGAGTCACTTTCTGGTTGCTACCTCAATGTTCAAAGACAACACAAGGACCGAAAATGAGTTGAATGACACTAGACGGAAAATATATTCTCATGAGGTTTTAAAAGGACATCAATTCACACCAAGGACTTACCGTTAAACGGCTCAATGGTCCATTTTTGCTTGTTTTCAGAAATCACCCTAAACTCAAACGGTGCTGAATTTGGGAACTCATCTTTGTCTACAGCGGTAACGTAGACAAAGTTGTTATTATCACACACGGTTTGGCTGGTAACTGTCAGTTCTGGACAGTGGTCATTGGAGTCCTTCACTTGAATGGCAATGGTTCCTGTGGCTGTTTTGACGGGTGAATCTGAAAAGAATAAGATTGAAGTATGCATTATACAATTCCAGTGGACCTATCATTTCAATAGTAATGTACAAATTCACGATACTGGTATCAGAATGATCACAATAAACATCCTATTTTGCACTTACCTTTTGTGATGCATATGATTTCGGCATAGTATGTTCCATTGACCAAGTATTTAGACTCTCGATCTGGTAATTTATTCAACCTAATGTCGGCTGTGTGTTCGTCAATAGTCAACCAGCCACCGACATCCTTCAATTTGGCGTACCTGAGAGAAAGAACATTTATATTGACAACGATAACAAAAAATTGTTCTTTCTTGTGTGTTTTACTCACATGATCACAACACAGAAATGGGGCGAAAGTAGTGCTTGACCTCACCAAACGTTGGTAGCGATTTTGGACGTGTCGCTGTCGATGGCGGCGTACGTGGTGATGACCTTGTTGATGCTGGTGGTGGTGCTGTCCTCCGAGAGGGTCACCACCTTGACGTTGGGCTGGAAGCGGGGCCCTTCCTTCTGGTTCACCACGTTGACCTTGATTGAGTAGGTCTTCGGGCTCACCACGTGGCCGAAGCTGTACTGAGCTTTGTTGGAGACGCTCAGTAGCAGGTTGACCACTTTGCGTTCCTCGTAGTCCAACGACTGTGGAGTCAATCGGATTAAACGTATTATTTATTTATACAGCACCTTTCATCCAAAACATTGATCCAAAGTGCTTCACATGGGGAAGCAACAGGAACAGGAACGACAAAACTGTCACAGTCTGAAGCCCAGGGATACACATTTTAGGATTAAACATGAATGCCATAATATGTCAAAAATATATGGCCTGTTAAGCCCTTTGAGACTGTACCTGTGATTAAGGGCTATAAAAATAAAATGTAATTCAATTGAAACAAAGACGATTGCACATGGAGTGATGAATGTAAACTGAATGTTATTAGATGCTGTTCATTAACATTTTGTATTGACATAGGTCACTCATACACAGAGGTGCACTCATACAACCGCCGCATTGTGGAACTGCACCTCAGAAGAATTAATGAACCATAATTGCAGCTAGCTGCTCAAAGAACATGTTTGGTTCTACATTGTGCAAAGGGGACATATTATACCACCAGGTGTGAGTGTGATTAGCCATTACAAGCCATTTTGAAAATGTGCCGCTTCTGACATCACAGGTGGGCGTGTCCACCTAGATCAGATTACCAGCCTACCCAGTGGACTGTAGCAAACGTTGCTCATCTATCTGTCATACAGGTGGACACGCCCACATGTGATGTCAGAAGAGGCACATTTTCAAAACGACTTGTAACGGCTAATCACACACACACCTCGTGGTATAACAGGTCCCCTTTAAAGGAGGCCGAGGGATTCCCACGTGCAGTGAGTCAGCCGTGTACCTTCCGAATCATGATCACGCCCTCGTTGGTCTTGGAGTCGGTGGTGATGCTGAAATAGCCGGCTTCGTTCCCGGACACAAAGCTGAACACTGCCAGCCAGTTGTCGGTGTACCTCATGTCCAGATCGTTGGCTTGGACCCTCAACACTTCCACGTTGACCGTGTTCTCCTCCACATTCCCTTCGTACTGCAAAGGCAAAACACGTAAGCAACCGAAACGGTGGACGGAAAAAAAGGGAGACTCAATCATTTCCTTTCCCATTGTTCCTGTCGTTGCGTCGCTCGTACCGTTCCTTTCTCCAGAGTGGGAATGTTGTCGTTAATGTCCAGGATTTTGATCACTACGTCACTGGTTGACGACCTTCCTCCAGCCATTCCGTTCATGTCTGTCCCTTTTATAGTCAATGTATATGTGTCTTTGGTCTGGAAAATGGGACAAGAACATTGTGAACATGATTGACTTATCATGTTTCGCCTTTAAAGTTCTCACATAGTGTATATTTAATAGCTGTAAGATGTACACATTATATCTCACCCTTGATCTTTAATTATTTTAATTAATTAATTAAATATTTCAATGTAAACTTTACATCCTTGCCTTGTTCAAATCAAGCATTTCAATATTTTCAAGGCGCTCGAGACTACTATTAGTGCTAATAATTATTATTATTGTATGATTATTGTATTAATCATAATACTCATAACAATAATAAGAACAACATGTGAGTGAAACGACCCTCACCTCTCTATCGAGGGTGTTCTGTCGGACCATGACTTCCCCAGTCCTGGAGTTTATGATGAACATGGAGCTGCTGGACTCCACTATGCTATAGGAGATCTGGCTGTTGATGCCCTCATCTGCATCCGTGGCAGTCACTTTCATGACAATGGTGCCTAGAAGTATAGTTTTCAAGTTACAACGTGTTACTACCTCTTAAAGAGGTTTGCACACGGCCCCAAAACTGGCATTTAACTATAGCATGTTGGGCGACACAGATTCTGAGCTTGACAAAGGCATGAGGACTGCACTGGTGTCCCGCAACCAATACTTTGGGGACACTGGTTCTGACTTTGGTGTTTTTTTGTGTATGTTGGGGCAGTATGCGAATGCATTTATCTGAATAGACTTGATGATTGGTAACAACACAGATTATATACATGCTACACATAGGAACAGGGAGAGATGGGGGATACCTGCAGAGCTCGATTCGTTGACAGAGCCCATCTGACCGAACTGAAAAACAGGTGAGCAGTCGTTCTCGTCCAAGACCACGACCACCAATACAATGTCCTTCTCTGCACGCTGCCCATTGGAGAATTTTGCAATGCCTAGCAACTGAATCCGGGACATAAACATAGTTTGTTAATTTTTTATTATCTTTTTTTATAACGGCCATCCATTTTTTTCATGGACATTCCTTCAATACAACTTACAGTGTAGTTTGAGATCTCCTCTCGGTCCAGAATGCTGTTGACTCTTACCAAGCCGTTGACAGAGTCTACACTGAATCTCCCAACAGGATTCTGGTCGGCTCCTTTGCCCAAGAGTGAGTAGATCACGCGTGATTCATATTCCTTATCAGAACGAATCTATAACACACACATACACACACAGATATATACAGATACATTGTAAGATGGCAAGGCATAAATATGGGTGCAAGCTAGCTCTGGTGTGAAACCATAGTTGAGGTTGCATAATATTCAATCTGTGACCCACTTTTTAATTCCTAGACAATATTTAATTTATACAAGCACAGAATTACGGCTGCCTGAGAAAGGGCAAACAAAGAGAAAATTCAACTAAATTGATTATTTGTTATTGTTGTTATTTGTGGTAGCTCTTGATAAAAAAAGCTTAAAACACTTAAAACACATACTTTTGCGATGTATTCCATGTGAGTGTAGTCATAGTTCTCATTTAGTTTCCTCGGGGCGATAATCCACTCTCGTTTTTGTCTCTTCAGCACCTCCTCACTGTCTCCTGCCACCACCAGGACAAACTGCAGACGTACAGAGGATATTTATATACAGAGAGAAAGAGAGAGAGAGAGAGAGAGAGAGAGAGAGAGAGAGAGAGAGAGAGGGCATGACCTATATATTTGTCACTTCCTTGAAATAACAGGGAAATTTAAATAATAAAATAATAGGTGATCATGATAATAAATATTGTTATTCTTATAATATGGCAATAATCTTTAGTTATAGAGAGTTCTATATAGTTTATTCCTTTCTAAACATACAATACACATAACTAAGTGATACAAGCAGACTACATCACAATAAAACACAATAGCCAAAGACAAATCATCATACAAATCATCGTACAAATAGAACAATTATAACAACTGTAAAGGACTGTAAGAAGTTTAACAATCAGACCAGAGATGTGGATAAAAAATTAAGCAGTATGAACTGTATGAAACATATATTATATAGCCTATACGTCAAATATGCCTGTGAGCACCATACATAAAAATAGTGATAACAAGTAGGCCTCCATATTATTATTTTTTAAATAAACAACCGCTTGGAGGGCAAGGTTTGGCATTCCATAGTCTACCTGGTGAGGGAAAACTGGGCTATGTCAAAATATGTCAGAATATATTTCTAACTAGGCATCGCACAATCATTTGTGTTGTAGCCTATGGGTTCATATAGACACAGAATTGTTATTCACCACAACAACAAAACCATTTAAACTAGGCTATATAAATAGTTTTAATATACATATAAATAGACTATATTTCATTTGCATGACTGACAAACGGAGACTTTTTGCAAGGAACCTTTTTGATTGCACACAAGCATCTAAACCACAGTAAACGATAGTAGGGATTAGCCTCTGGTTACGGTGGCATTACTCCATAAACCTAGCAAATACTTGGTGAAACATGTGATTAATATTACACTGTCTGGCCATTCGTGTTCAGCGGACTACCGACGCTGCACCACGTCGCAGGTCAACAAGTTTGGACGCAAGTCTTCATTCTGCCTTTTTTTTTCTCAGTGAATCGAAAACAAAACTGCAGACACCCATCTTCTCCATACTAGGCTTTCTGATGTTATTGTTTTTACATAGACCTACAGTAGATTAAAACTACACTCCATTTTATAATACAAAAAAGTGCGCACCAAACCCTCTCTCCTGTCCCACCGGCGGGACAGCAGAGCCACACCTGCTTACCGCTATCGCCCTCAACTACAAGAAGCTATCTTACAAATTCGATTTTTTTTTCGGTTTTACTTACCGCAAGCAGGAACGGTAGCCACACGACAAAGTTGCATTTAGACATCATTGTTTATTTGAAAAGTAACGCAGAGTTCCCCCCCCACGCTTGAGGCTGATATCCGCTATGTCTCTTCTGGGTCTGGATTAGACTTTGGCCCTTGGGTGGCGAGCTGAGCACTATTACTAACGCGTTACAGACATAGGCGGTGCCTCTTTCAATGCACTCGACTACTGATAACAGACGTTGCGTGAATGGCTGTGTCCACTCCTAGCTGCAACGCTCCTGTGAAGCCTATTGTCCCTGTGAAGGAAAAAGGGGGTGGGTTACATTCAAAGGGAAGTGGCCAAAATGAAATACCACAGACTAGTCCAGAATTAGTCCACTAGATGTTGACCCACTGCACTGATCGGTTCGTAGTCATGATACGCACAGTCACGAAGTCAATTCAGATTAAAACGACGTGTAGAAAAACATTTGTTAATAAAGACATCTCTCGCCCCCTCCCTCTCTCCTCCCTCTCTCTCTCCCCTCCTCTCTCTCTCTCTCTCTCTCTCTCTCTCTCTCTCTCTCTCTCTCTCTCTCTC
>OMLJ01047100.1:0-10371 GCA_900302595.1 Gadiculus argenteus | reverse complement strand
TTTTGAGGCCTCCTGCATGTAAACACACTGTTTACATATTGCATTCTACTACTGTATCTACTACTCTACTACTGTATCATGCATCCTTCAGTGATTGGAGTCACTATTTACCCAAGCACTAAAATCCTCATATCATACACATATATTCCTATATATTTAACAATTATTCGCCAAAGTGAAGTGAAGTATTCAGCTAAGTGAATAGTGGGGAATAGCCTATTATAGGGCTATTCCCGACTATTCACAGAGCCTGAGGTGAATAATTATTAATATAAAATGAAATAATTTTTTTGGCAGGATTTATTTGTTTTTATTAGCAAGACATTTTGCGATGAAAACAATATCCAAATTTTGAGATCTCAATCATGGGATATTGCTCAATATCCCGAGATAGCGAACCAATCAAATTGTGCCATCTTAGGAGGTTCACGTGTAGCATGAATATATAAATATAATAAAATATATTACATATTTTCCCATTCAAAATGTTTTTTTTTTCCAGATTTAGTTTTTGCTGATTTCTACTTTGTGATACTTACCCAAACCCAAATTATATTAAAGGAGGGTATAATGTGCATGCAACACAAAATAATGGAGCACTATACTTGACTTAATTAGATTTCTGGACTGAAAGAAATACTGGGAATATGTCAACGATGTGACTTTAATTGAATTAATATTCCACCATTGATTGCTTACAAATGAATGTGTACACATCTGACACTTCTCAAATTGAGTCATTTTTCACTCTGTGATGTAAATTATGCAGCTAGACCCAGCAATTCACTGCTGATGTTCCAGCCTGGTATCACGCGATATCGTGCTCAAGCGCACAAACGTTATTCATCTATTGAATCGTGTCCCAGAGCACGATTGTCTGAATTTTTTCGTGCTCCACAGAACGAAATGTAAATGAATGGGAGCGTTTCTCAACCTTTTTCATGCTGCACAGAAACCAATGCATTTTGAATGGGAGCGTTTCTCTAACGTAACTCTAACCCTAACCATAACCCTAACCGTAACCCTAACCCTATTCAAAATGCATTGGTTTACATTTCGTTCTGTGTAGCACGAAAAAAAGGTGGACAATCGTGCTCTGGGACACGATACATAGATGAATACCGTTTGTGCGTATGAGCATGATATGGCGTGATATCGCGTTGCAGCTTCTCTTGACAGGTCTCCGCGACAGGCTTTTGATGTGAGGACCTTGTCACTCACTTGTCAGGTGACCATGACCACTAGCTTTGAGCCAAAAGATACTTGGCTTGGTAGATTGGTGACCATTCAGAGGACTTTGGTTTCTATTTCAGATGCATGCAATCAATCCGAAATTCTGTATATTTATTTACATAAACATTTTTTTCAACATTTCGATAAAATTAAATCACATTAACACACACACATACAAATAGAGAGGAGAAAGAGTGTTTATTTAGACCTGTATCATAACATATAAAAAAAATATGTATAGATTTGTGTGTTTGTGTGCGTGTGAGTGCATGCGTGCGGTATATAGCTGTCTGATATATACTGATGTATATTGTATGTGTGTGTCCATCCTGATGAACGAGCAAAACAACCTAATTTACTCCTGCAGGTCTCTCTAAACGAGACACGTGTGACAAATTTTATCATGTGTGACCAAATTCAAACTATAAATGTAACTAAACTATTCAAACTATATACATTAACATTCCCAGACCAAACAACCTTTGATAATGTCCATGAGAACTAACTATCTAGTAGTTTTGCACCAAATTTCATGTTCAGATAAATTTATTAGTGATGCACCGATATAGAAATTCTGGGCCGATACCGATATTTCAAATTTGACTGGCCGATACTGATATTTTTATTGCCATTATTTTTTATATACATTTACTGATAAAAAAAGTATTACAAATACATTTTTCAACAATAAAATTAGAAGAGATTCAATAAAAAGTAAAGACGATTTATGGAATAAAAAGAAACTTTAATCTTGCATTTAAACACATGTAGTGGAACACAAGGCTGAAAAGCCGATAATGCAGATGCAGAACGACTCCCACTTCAAATGTACAATTGGCGTCATGTAACCTCCCATGCCTCTCTATAAAAAAAAAAAAAAAAATCAATATGACATTAGTTAGCTAAACATTAAACTCCATGAGAGGTAAAACACAAGGCTGAAAAGCCATATGCATTAAGCTGAAAGACTCTTATTTCAAATAGACACTTGGCCTACTCAGACATAGGCTGTCTAGCCTATTTCTTGCAGATGCATGTAAGAGGCATGTTTTCTGCCTTGTAAGAGCAATTTCTGCCTTATTGCTGCTCAACCTATTTCTCTTCTTGTCAATGTTAGCTGTGGCACTGAACAGACTTTCACTATCTACGCTGTAGACGGGGCGCATAGGTACTTGCGTGCCAATTGGGCCAGCGCTGGAAAACGTTGGTGGTTTTCTTTCCAGTATCCAAGGGCAGACGCATTTCTGGCAATGGGAGGTTCAGCGAGGAAACAATCAAGTTGCTGTGATTCGCTTGTCGATTGCCTTTCACCAGAATTTCTTCAAGCATGTCATGCAGGCTGGTCCCTGCCCCATCCAGACCTGCTCTCTTTGACGGTGAGTGGTCAGCGTCCTCTCTCCCGTGCATTTCATGTCTGCTTTCGGGAGAAGGCCTGCAGAGCGTCAGGTGCTCATCAAGTGTCTCTCGTGCATGTTCTTTCACAACCTCATCAAAGAAACTGTCCTTATATCGAGGATCATGTGAGGTCGCAATGTAGAAATGGGGTTTAGATTGGACATGGTCAAACCGCTTGTTTATAGCCTCTAACAACATTGTTTTTGTTGTCTTAACGCCACGGTCTGTTGGCGGTCTGAGCATCCTTGCTCAAGAGATGCCTCAGAGTTTTCACGGAGGGAATGACATCAGCTGCAGTCGTGTCTGCTCTGCAGACCTATCTTGTTAATTCCTCAAATGGGGAGAGGAGTGTGATAACATTTTCGATCAATTGATGTGCACTGAAGGTGGCTGGGAGGTCATAATCTGCTGAATAGGTTGCAAGTGCACGCTTATGTTCCAGGAGAGTTTCTAGCATATAAAACGTGCTATTCCAGTGGGTTGAAAAATCACACATACCTGGTGCCCGGATGAGTGAACACTGGCGCGAATTGCTGCCGCTGCTCTCCGGCTTCTTATTGGACTTTTAACTTTATAAACCGCCTGCCTTGCTGATATACTGGTACCAATATCATGTTATAGGCTACTATCAGTTATACTATCAGTTAAGCTCCTAAAATCAGTTTAGCTCTGTTTGTTTGTAGCTGCTCACCTGTTTGACGCACTGGCTGTCACCGATTGCTGCATGCATACCAGCTACATCTGGTTCTCTTGCCTCTACCTGGCCCTGCTGTGTGAGCCAAAATGATCAAAATAATCAACAAATCGGCAATACTCATGTGGACTGCCATGTATCTCCTGACAAGTTCCTCGTTGGCCCTGCTCCAATTCTCGGCTACTGAGTTTCCCAAACTCCGCTTCTGTCCGACTGCCCCAGCAGTTCTACAACCAGTGCTGCATCCTGGCCCGGAAGGCGCTCGCACACCTCGTCTGAGATATCTTCATCGCAGGTCCCGACGGAGTTTCACCATCGATGACTCCACTTCAATCAACTCCCTCTGGTCCTCATCTCGCCATCAACCAAGATCATCCGGCAGGAGGGTGGACCATAGTGTACTAGCCAATCCATCCAGGTCGGCTAGCGCTGTCTCCCATGGCAACAACCATGTCGGGGATCTCCACTTTGGATTGTACATCATCCGCTCACTTTCGGGCAAAGGACATCTTCTTCAGGATCTCATCAATGATCGCAAGTATGGGTGCGGGACTTGAGTCTGCTTGGGGGCGCTGCATTATTATTATTATTAATATTATGATTATTGTTGGAGCCTTTTAGGTTTAATTCCCAGTTGAATTAGTGGGGCATCTAAACGTTTTCGAACTATTGCCAATACATCGGAGATGCTGCGCTTAGCACATTTACTTTACTTTACGTGAAGCACATTTACTTTAAACTCTCCATATTAACCTCTACATTACAAGGCCTATTTCTCAGGTATTCACCGGAAATAACATACGTTGACAAAAAATAATTAAAAATAAGGTCAAGGAGGGGTCTATGACTCAAAGCCAAATCATTGCAATTGCACTATACAGCCTTTGGTTTGTTTTTGATGTTTTTTGTCTCTTGTTCGGCAAGTTTTGGTCACAGAATTATATGGTTGAACAGTTTGAATCAGTGAGATCTTGTCTTTCATATAATACGTTTTTGTGCCAAGACACAACACCAAAATACGGTGGGTTTTACTTGAAAGAGATGCTCCACCCAGCCAGCTCCCTGAACAATGGTTCCAGAGCTTCCAGTGCCTCCTTTAGATCACTCTCCCCTCCTCTGAGGCTAGTACCTCTTTCACCCAGGATCTTGAATGGTTTCCTCTTTCTAGCAATGAAACAGTGGAGAGCAAGCAAGTCCATACCAGGTGTATACATCTGGTGGTACTCCAATAATATTGAGGCTACTCTAGTACCCATAAATGCTTCTCAATGCTTTATGCTCTCTGACTGAACTAGTTGGTCAGGGTGGTAGAGTCAGTCCGAAATACTGTTGATCTGATGGCCAGAATCAGATGTCCTGCAGAGCAGGACAGCTGCTCTTCAGTGAAGGCAGCACACAAATCAAGCTTTGGCGGCTGGATATAGCCATTATGAATCAAAGCTGTATCTGGCCCTCAGTATCTTCTAGACACAGATAGCATACTGAGCCCTAGACCTTTTCGGAGGCATCACAGAAGATGTGTAGCTCCGCTGTGGAGTCCTTACCAGCACAGGCAGGTACATAGCAGCAAGGAACAGTGATATTCCGCAGCTGAGCAAGCCCACTAACCCAGGCTTGCCATACTGGAATCAGCAATGGGTCCATTCCATTCTATTTTTTTAATGCACTAGGCATTTTTGAAGGCCTGTACCAGTATTTTGGCTCTGGTGGTGTAGGAGATAATGTAACTCAGTGGGATGTTCTGGCTAGCTGGCACAGTTTACATTCTACATGGTTGTCTGTGTTTAGAGAACCGGGCGGAACTTAAAACTGACTGTGCCGTATGGGCATTGCCAGTGTAGACCCAGGGGGATTCATGTGGATCAGTGTTTTCGGCAGTTAGCCACAACTCACATTGTGCTGATTGTCCTGCTGTTGGAAAGTGAAATCCTCCATGTGAAAGGAGTGTATTGGTTTTGCTACTGGTTTGGCATGGAAGACCGATTTAAGGCAGTTGCATGTAAGAGAGGCATAGCATATCTGTGATCTGAGCTAGTTTGCATGCTTGGATCACACTGCCTCCTTCTCATTTTCTGTATATGTATCAAGCTGCGCCAGTCTCTCAACTTGTTAATACAAGTATGAGGGAGGACTGGCCAATGATGAGTGCAGACAGGAACCCTCCCTGGATGATTGATGGAGGAAGTTGCAGGGTCTATGTACAGCCCACCCAAGTTGTGTACACACAGCTATTTGACCACTTTCTGTGCCCATGCACACTGGTTGGGTGGGCCACTGTGAGAACCATCCGTCAAGATTTAGTTGAGCTCCACGTAGGGTTGGTCATCGAGAACCGGTTCCAAATTAGAATTGATTTCAAAATTCA
Source organism: Gadiculus argenteus (assembly GCA_900302595.1). Taxonomy (NCBI): domain Eukaryota; kingdom Metazoa; phylum Chordata; class Actinopteri; order Gadiformes; family Gadidae; genus Gadiculus; species Gadiculus argenteus. The sequence goes on along the minus strand of OMLJ01047100.1, from coordinate 4,684 downwards.
GATTCCTTAATAAAAACTCATGCAAGATAGTTTCAGTGCCAGCACCTGGCTATCTGTCTGCGCCTGCACTGCTGTGCTCTTTGCGAGTATGTTTTGTCGGAAGATCCTTACTGAGTAGCAAGCAGAAGAGTTGGGGTAGAGCCATCATTTACCGAAAGCAATTCAAATCGTGGGGTAATACAAATTACAGGTCAGCACACTGCAACACCTGTAACAAACTTATTTCATGCAAGGGAGGATTCACAACCAACATGAGTGTACAGTGTTTGATGTGTTGATCCGGTCACATGCCTCATCCTCTGTCAACCCTCAGCATGAGCCAACAACAGCGAGCACCCCATCAGAGTCAGGAAAGTCAAAATAAAATAACCTTTGTCTTATTCTTAATAGCATAGATGAACATTCGCAATCCCAGATTGCTTCTAGTAGCCAGGCTACTGCTCTAGCTAACAAGCCAGAGGTCCCACAACATGACCAATTTGTGGTGAAAAGACTGCATCCCTTCTCAGAAGTTGATAACAGCTAGCTAGCTAGTAGATACCCTCCCCTGACCTAGAGTAACAGTAACATTATTATCAGTTATTCCTATATGTTTGTTCCTATTTTTGTGCGGATATAATAAATAAAATTCCCCCTACCAGGGAATATGTCGCAAATTGTCCCATGAAAGTCCCATCTTGGTACCAGATAGAAAAGTCCAATATAATCTCTGAGACTACATCACCCTCACAAGTGACAGCTGGACAGTTAGAGTCAGGTGTTCTCCTCAGGGACACCTTGAGTGTGTTGTTTCTTTTTTGTGTTAGAGCTGCCTCAACACTCTCTACCTAATTCTGGAGACATTCCTAGAACAATTCAGGCAGCCAGCATGGATCAAAGGTTGAGAAAGCATATCGAGAGGGACAAGTAGAATAGATAGATAAGATCCATAATTGATCCTGAGGGAAATGTAATCACTCAGTAGCTTCTACGACAGAAATACACATGATAGTATAAGAATACAAACAATAGTCTAGCCACAAGAATGACTCCAGAGAGCTGTCACAATAAGTGTGAATGTAGGTAGTGTGAAATTTTAGGTGATTAAAAAGTTAAAAACAGTGCAAGAATAATGATAACTGGATCATACAAAATGCTAATTGAAGATGAATACATGAATTCAAATGAAGATTGTGCATTAGGTAAAAAGAACAGTTTGCACATTAGTTTGCTGCATTGTTTAGAAACTAAATTCCCATGTCAAAAAGACACAATATTTGTATGCAACCTTATGAGTCTGAGCGGTACCAGGTAAATTACTATAATTAAGTTATAAAACAAATGAATGAAGATTACATGCAATATATTTTTTTATGTGACGTAATTATGTTTTACAGAGTAACTTGATTAGGAACTTTCTTAAAGGTCCCATGGCATGAGATAAACATGAATATGAGTTCCCCTAGCCTGCCTACCCAAGTAGCTAGAAATTACGTTAGGTGTAAAACGAGCAGTAGGTATCTTGCTCCGTCTTTGAAAAAAGGAAAGTGCAAACGCTCGATTTGGGAGCCCTCATCTTCATTTTTATCCGCTTATCCGGGGTCAGGTTGCGGGGGCAGCAGATTTGGGAGCTTTCCCCTTATTTCTGTCACGGTCTCTCCCACCAGATCCTAGCTTCCGCTAGTATCGCTCTTTGTCAGTCTTGTCTGTCCCTGTTTGTCGCTGTCTCAGTGTTTCATGTGCGGGGGCGTGGCCTGCGCATTCCAGCGCGGTTCCCCGATCCAGCCACGTTGATCACACGCACCTGACAGTCATCTCCAATCAGGATCACCAGTAGATCTACCCCGGCCTTCCAACCATTCATCGCCAGATCGTCAGTTGTACTTGTTGAGTACCCTGTTGAGTAGCTTCCTGAGCCCGAGCAGCCTGCTGCTGAGCCTGTTGCAGAGGCACGGGGGCCACCATCGCCGTCGGCCGACACAAGGTGGTGTCGGCACCACCTTGGCAGCCTCCTCCGCGGGCTGCCGACCAGGTGGTGCCGACACAGCAGTGGGGCTCCGGCGGGAGACAATCCCGGGTTCTGTACTTCAGATTGATGTGGAAGTGGAAGAACCAGAGACGTCGGAGAACCCGACACAGTGAGAGATTGAGATTCATTATATTTTCTGGAGGTGCACGCAGCTTTTGACCGTGATAATATACAGTATATAGATATATGTATAATTATATTATTTACATTTAGAGCTCCAGGACTCCCGCCAGAGCACAGAGTGTTCTATCCTCATCCTCTGTAAACACTAGCCATGGTACCGTGGCCACAAGCTGCTCAGGGCCACACCCCCACCCTCCACCTGGACCCGTCTCTAAAAACGGCGTGTTTGTGGAAAGCTTATTGTGGGACTGGCTCGTAGTGGCTGTAATTCTGGACCAAGACCGAATTTCTTGAACGTCTTGAAATACTGTATTAACACCTATATATAAGCATCCATAAAATAGCATACCATGGGACCTTTAAAGAGCATAAGACTCACGCTTCAAACAAAAGCTGGATAGTGTCTTGGACCAGATCAAGGGGAAATGACTGGCTGACAGACTCTGAGCAGGTGAAATATCATTAGTGCACAAATATGTACCGTCTCCTCCTCAGTCGTTTAAATGCTTGATCTAAGTGGCAATTATGTTGTCAGAGCATGATTGTGGAGAAGATGGTTGTGTCACATTGCATTCTGGGAAACGTCATGAATGAGGAAGAAGTGGAGTGTAACTTGGAGGAGATGTACGTATATGATAGCGATGTAAAGAACGGACATTTGATCATGATCTATGGATTTAATGGATGTTTTCAGATTTTAGTGATAAGCCTGTTCTGTTTTGTTTATCAGCAACCACCAAAAGTTGCAAAGATTTTCCAATGGAGGACAAATGATGATGATGTCACAGCAGAGATCCATGAACATCCAGGAACAGGCAGAGAAGGACATGAAGCAGATGTATCACGATATGCCACCGCCCGTTACATCTGATTTGCTGCCTGGTGGAGGACCTGCCTAACGCATGAGTCAAGCTCAACAAGCCCCAGTTCTGGTCCACTGGGGTTGATTGCTTTGCTTTGCTTTGGCCCATAGACTGTCAAGATTGGCCGCAGGCACGGGACACAATGGAGAATAATATTTAAGTGCACCACCACCACACCTCGACCTGCTGCCTAGTATGAACACTGACTCCTTTCTACTCACTCGCCATCAGCACAGCTGATGACGGTGCTGACAGTGGTGGGGGGGCAAAACAAACTATAAACCCCTTGGCTACGTCCATCTTACCTTCCAACCCAGACCCCATAATGCTGTATCTCTGCTGATAAGGCAGATAGATGCTTCTCTACCCCAGGCTGTGCAAGGCCCCAGTTATTTCTGTGGTCATTGTCGCTGGTAGCACAGTCAAGTGTTGGCTGACCAGTTCTGGATGCAGTTCACCCTGCCAAGCCTTAAGCCCCTGTTTAAGTGGTGGTTGTGTACTCAGACAGTGGGTAAAGTCGTCATGGTAATCGACCAGCCGCTGCCTAGAGGACTCTGCACCGTATACTTTGTTCACCCCAGCGAGCGCTGATGGCAGAACCATTCAGTGGACAGACATTCAAAGGGGCAGTTAATTCTCACCAAGCAAATGAACTCTAGGGCGCTACGTCAGAGGATTTGATTTTAGGCTTGTCCTGTGTTTAATAAAATGGATTCCAATGGATGGCACTGTGTGCCAAGGTGATAATTCTGATATGTTTACACTAAAAGCCTATAGAACATGAAACATGTTTTTGTCTACCTAAATGTTGAAACACCAACGAGTTCTTTGATGAGAAAAAATTTAATTTTAATTCAATTGTGAAAACTGGGTTGCTTTGACTATGACTTTGATGTACTTTTGTTTGTTAAACTATATGATCATTATAGCAGAAACTATGGAGCCTTGAATATTACATGCATTCATAAGTAATGTTATTTCTATCACAATATAACATATCACTCAAAGTATCATAATTCGTCCCGCTCCCAGAAAGAATGGATTAAGAGATTTTCCCCTCATGAAAGGAACAGTAAGTAGTGATTGTCTGACCAGAATTTGATGCAACAAGTGCCTATTGACCGACCAATTAACCAGAACTTGACAGCCGTCATTCATGCCAATTCATTCATGACCAAGAACTATACACCTGTTCACACCTGTGCTTACACATACTTGTATTCATACTCAAACACCACATTGACCCTGTGATGCACTACTGAAGATCCCCCATGTCATTGTATAATAAAATTGAATAAGCTGAATAAGCTGCATTTCTCTGACCTGAAATTAGGCAGGATTCAAGGTCGGTGTGGTGAGGCAGCAGGAACAAAGAGGTTTAGATCCAAATGTAGACCAGACCTGGAAATAAAACAAAAGAGCTTTAATAAACAACAACTCATACAATCTCAGTCCCATAAACTGGCCTAGGGAAGAACAATTACACAGGGCCATGACAAATATAAAGAACCCACGAGGGAACAAGTGAAGTGAACTGGTATATCAAGGGGAGACTAACTAGCTATAAGACCAGGATTTGTGTGTGTGTGTGTGTGTGTGTGTGTGTGTGTGTGTGTGTGTGTGTGTGTGTGTGTGTGTGTGTGTGTGTGTGTGTGTGTGTGTGTGTGTGTGTGTGTGTGGATGTGAAAAT
>OMLJ01047065.1:0-10994 GCA_900302595.1 Gadiculus argenteus | reverse complement strand
AAACCACTTGGTGGGAAGTTGTTGCAAACCTTTAGTGCATAGGAAAACTGGTTGGGGGTTTCATGTGCTTAACCACCAGCTATCTGCTCCTCAGAAGACAGTGCTGCTCTGATTCTCAGCATGCAAAGCCCACACAATGTGGTCTATATGTGCTTACAGTGGGGTTTAAAGTGCTATGTTAAAGTATGCAGCGCACCGGTTTGGAGAGTGAGTTGGCTTGCCGACGGACAAATTAGAGACTGGAGACGGCACGGTGGTTTCTGTCAGCGCTGGAACATAAATGTAGGATCTGTAGCATGATGCATTACCCATAGGATTTGACATCAGGAGCTCACGCCTGCCGTGATGTACCTGTTGTGGAAGCTACACAATCCACTCTGTTGCACTCTGTGCAACACATGGGGCATGGGAATTTTTATTTTATTTTGGAGGCTTGGATGCTTAAGCCTTTTCAAAAGTGTGTGCGTGCATGCGCGTCTGTGTGTGTGATTTGCATTAATTGAAGCTTATCCTAGTTTTAATCTTTTCTTTTTCTGTCGTTCTTCAGGCCTCATGGAGTTAGGGACTCAACGACTGTTGTGCACCAGGGATCTTGGTCCGCACCTGGTCCACAGAAGCAGACCTTGACACCGGGTGGGAACCAGCAACACTCTTCCTTGTTCCATTCCCCTCCCGCCCCCGTCCACATTCTCCTTCCTCTTGTGAAGCCAAGTTGTCCAGTCTGCCCCCACGCAGCCCACCTGTGGACTTAAAAATGCTGGGGAAGCTGAAGCAGAACATGCTGGTGGCCTGCCTGGTCATCAGCTCCATCACAGTGTTCTACCTGGGCCGCCACGCCATGGAGTGCCACCACCGCTTCGAGGAGCACAGCCAGCCGGGCGGCGTCCTCCCGCTGTCCGCGCTGGGGGGCAGCATGCGGACCACCCTGAGGACGGGCCAGAACCTCAGCACCCCCTTCATCTACAACAAGGACATGCCCCTGGTGTTCATCGGCGGGGTTCCCCGCAGCGGCACCACGCTCATGCGGGCCATGCTGGACGCCCACCCGGAGGTGCGCTGCGGCGAGGAGACCCGCGTCATCCCCCGCATCCTGGCCATGAAGCAGATGTGGAGCCGCTCGGGCCGGGAGAAGATGCGGCTGGACGAGGCGGGCGTCACGGACGAAGTGCTGGACGCCGCCATGCAGGCCTTCCTCCTGGAGATCATCGTCAAGCACGGCGAGCCGGCCAACTTCCTCTGCAACAAGGATCCGTTCGCCCTGAAGTCGCTCTCCTACCTGGCCAAGATCTTCCCCCAGGCCAAGTTTGTGCTGATGATTCGAGATGGACGTGCCTCGGTCCACTCCATGATCTCGCGGAAGGTGACCATCGCGGGGTTCGACCTGGGCAGCTACCGGGACTGCCTGACCAAGTGGAACCGGGCCATAGAGACCATGTACACTCAGTGCCTGGACGCATCTGACAAGTGTCTGCCGGTGCATTATGAACAGCTGGTCCTGCATCCTGAGAAATGGATGAGGACACTGCTGAAATTCCTTGAAATTCCCTGGAATGACGCTGTGCTCCACCACGAGGAGCTTATCGGGAAAGTCGGAGGGGTGTCACTCTCTAAGTAAGTACAAACTTTTACAGCGGGTTTGTTTTTCAGCAGCAGAGTTTGTTTTGTTTTTCTTGACCGTAGATAGCTTCAAGCTGATATCTAGGGGTAGAGTTCCAGGGAGGATTTCACAAAGGAAATACACTTCCTGTTATTAAATATCAACATGGGAGCCAGAGAAAGATATGGAAGGTGCACACTCATTCAGCTTTAAACCACGGCCAAGCTGAAATTAAATAAGGTAGTCTTGCCTTTTTCACTTGTGTATTTTCTTTCTTTGAAAAACAACATGCTTAATCCCTGATGATGAAATGGCAGTCTTCCATTTACTTACCTTACTTACCATTTATTTACCAAGTCACATCTGGCATGATAGTGCCATGGCATCATAGTTTACATGATTTGATCAGAGGTGATTTAGGCCATGCTTTTATTGTTACTATTTAGCAGAGTTGTATCATTTGTCTTTCCTGTGTTGTCTTGCGCATCATATCATTAACAGATGATCATGAATAAGCTGGCTTGAGAGCTTAAGATAGAACTTCTGCATGTGTTTACATGCAGGGTAAGTGTGCAGGTCAATGTGCTTTAAAAACGTCACGGCCATCAGTTGTGTTGTTAACATTAGCCCTCAGAACTTTCCCTGCCGCTTATGACACATATTTGACTGGTGAACTGGTCAGACTGGACCACATTCCTTGTCCACATTCCTTTCACGGTATGTCTTCCCAAAGTTACATTTTTTTTGTGTGTGTGTGTGGTTGGAACTAATATTCAGTTTCCACAAAGTCCTTGGGAGTCTGCAGTCATCTCAGATAAGTCAATGGTGAATCAAGCACCCTTGTAAGCAGCAGACTGGTTCCTGGCCTGAGTCACAGTGGTTAGTAGAGCATAAACATTGCCTGATTTGTCAAGAGGGCTCCTAGCTGTAGGAAACATTCCTAAGTCATTTCACCCCCTCATATTCCTAACCTATGTCAGCTTTGGTTTTTGTTAAGGTTTTGGGGAACCCCAGCCCAACCCCCATTCCTTCTTTCCTGCCACGTAGCACAGGAGGCCCATGGAAGATCCCACAGAGACCTTTTGGATCAGGTTCTCTTATTGTCTCCGTACACAAAAATGTGTGGTTTTTTTTTACAAAAGGGCAACATTTTGTCATTGGATTATCGCAGACATGTGACTGAAGTGATTTGGTCCAAGTCTTAAGGAAGTCCCAAGCTTGTAAATTCTTAATTTATTTCCAATCAGAAGCACACTCGGAAACACACTCTCTTTTAAATAGTGAAATACTGATTGCCAGACTACAACGTTATCAAACCAAAAACAAATAACTGAAGATTATTAACTAGACCAAGACCAGTTCAAGCGACTGTTTGACCCCCAGTCTAAACTGGTAAAACGTGCTATTTCTAGGGAGACAAAACGTGCAGTGTCTCTTTAACACCATACTCCTCCCATGTGTCTTCATGTGGGGCATTGTTAGAATTGGTTTCATATTGCATTATTTTCTCTTCCTTTGGGTTGGCTTTGTGCAGCCTTCAGGACATTTTCTGCAGTGTTAGAAGTTCTGGGTTCAGCTGTGCATCAGTTCCAGATTGATGACACAGAATTTGAGGTGAGTGTAATGACTGTAGTATGAAGTCCTGCAATTACAAAACATTGCACCTAGACTAGCTGAAGAAGATTCCTTTAAGTGTGGAATAAGGAATTCCTTTACCAGATAAGGCTTTCTTTAAATAAGCAGCCAGAGTCCCGTTCAAAAAGAGATACCATTAGAGATGGAAGAAATTAAAGTAATTTGTAATCTTTTTGAAGCTCCAATAAATATAAGCTAGAGTTAATGATGGCCTTCTCTAGTTGCAAACCTAGCGAATAATGGAAGTCCGCCAACTAGGTTGTACTCTTTCCAAGTGTTAAGTTTAAGTTGATGATGATTAACAACAATTAGTTTTATGATGTGAAAGTCCTTGCCAGAGGGGAGTCGCATCTGAAAAACATTGCAGATGAGGTCATGGGAATGGCAGTTGAACTGGAGGGAGCAGTTGACTGAAACGACAGCAACTGCTCTATTGAATACTGCTTATATGAAAACTATGGTACGGCAGCCATTATGATTTCAGCCTTTATTTATTTTCTACTTCCATTATCCAGTTACCCGATGAATCTATTTGTGTCCCTCTCAACTGAGCAATGATGCGTAGCGATCTTCAAGCTTTGTAACACTTTATTGTAAATCTCTTGGAATAACCCGATTTTTGTTACGAAAGAAATGACCACATAATGCAGCATCTTGCGGTTATTATGGGATGACTCACTGAAACACAGATGTTTCTGACTTGATGGTTTTAGCATGTTTTTAAACATTTGCAAACCACATTCACATTTTTTTGTCAGTGGTGTACATGGATTCAGTAACTGTAACAGTAACAGTTACTATTCAGTAACTGCCTTCTCAGACCGACAATAAATAAAACATTGCATATTCTTTTGTTGAATAGTTCAATAGTATACAATAATTTATATTAAATAGTGGATTTTGCTAATTGTGTTTTGTTTCTAAGTGGTTGGTTGCCATTCATACTGTATACAAAAAACATTAACATTAACATTAGGGTTTGACTTTTGAATTGAATGATGATCAGCACTATTACCATACAGTGGTTTTACTGGCTACAATTGTCCATGCTGGATAGTACTTGATGACTGGATTTAGAAATGAAAGCCATAAAGGCAAAACACATTGATATCTTGCTTTATGCAAACTGAAAGCCTGGGAAATCAGATGGCAACCTACAAACTCACCATTGTGTTTCACCATTTCCATATGCCAGCCACAGTCATTTGATTTGATAGTTTTGTGGGCTCAAATTTGATTTGAACAGGAATTGAGTAATTTCCAGTACAGGTTGGTTGAGTGGAAGGTTAATCCTGCAAATCATCGAAGTGCTTTGGCGCTCATCTTGAGGTGCTGTCTGCCGTGGCGTTTTTTCGTCTCGATGCTCTATGGAGTCCTACAAGCACACTTCAGTGCCACTTCTGCAGCCCACAAATTAATCACAAGGGCCCTTGAGTCTTATGGGAAGACCAAATCGTTCTTGTGTTCTCACAAATCCTGCGAACCACGAAACACTTCAAATGCTGGTGTACACAATCTAGTCGAATCCTCTGGATTCTATTGCAAAATGCTGCAACATTGGAAATGTAGAAAGGTTGTGATCCTGGCGAATCCTGTGTCTCTATCCTTCATCCACACAAAATAAAGGCATTGGGTATCAAGTCAGTGAATCTTTAGCACAAGAATAAGAGGCCCTTTCAGCCCACCATTTATAATGACCTTTTACCAGATTGATTTAATCAAATATGAATACACTGGGACCTTAACCGATGCTTTCTGAGCCGGAGCTACAGAAGACACTGCCATTGTTATGAATGTATCCATAACACTGTTAGCCAACAGAAACAACCAGACTGAACACTTGAACCAATGTCTCAAGATTGAGAGTTCATGTTTAAAAATGTAAATAAAATAATAATAATGGAAGTAATTAAATTATCATTGGTCATTTGCCCATTTTGATGAGAAAATCAAGTGTATAATTTTTTTTCTTATGATTAATAACCATATATGTTTAAAAAAACAAAGACCTCTAGGGAAAAAGCATTGTTTAAGAATCTATAAGGTCTTTGCATTCAGCAATGCTTGAACTATTTCTGAAAAGAAAACCAGAGGTAAAGGTTACTTTGTATTTCATGACTTTTTTTATTAAAACGGCCTCTCCCTTCTATTGCCGTGGTCCACAACAATACCCACTAAATGGACCCTAATATAATTTCCTGAAGGAGGAAATACCCTGCATCGTCTCTCCAGGGCATCCCACTGGCGCCCCGACTCTGCCCAGAGCCCATAACAGTCAACCCCCATGACACCTGGTGAAGAGTGTGTGTTAACCACCGCCACCACTTCTCCCCAGTGCTGCACTGCTCCCAGGTCTCTATCTGCGTGGAGCATCTATACACGTGGCCGGCAGTGTCCCAGACCACGGCCTGTAGCGTTAACATCAATTACTCTGCCCTGATTCACTGGACACAGCGCTGGGGCCGGGAGTCCCACTCCATTACTCGGACGTCGGCGTTGCGTTTCCCTCCCCGCTTTTGTGCTTGCACAAGCTGCCTCTCCCCCGTTCACCATCCCAATCTCTCTGCCGTCCCACTGCATCTTATCAACCCTGGGCGATACAAAACACCACTTTGGTTGGGAGAGCCCAGCCATTAATAATTGACGTGCCAGAGTACATTAAAAGCAAGTGCCCTGAAGGGGGAGGGGTCATGTGACCAGTCATGTGAAGGAGATGATTTTTTTATTTTCATCAAATTGGATTGAAGGTCTTGAGGAGTGGGCGGGTCTTACTCACATGTCCAAGACTACAAATATTGTGGATAATGTAAGCGGGATAAGGGGTCGGTGCCCTGGCGTCCTTGGCTTCTCTAATTGGTGTTAAAGGGGTCAAAGCTATTGTCATTACTATTGTTGATGCATCCCTGGCGTATTTTACTTATGTTGTGCTGCGGCAATATTTATTTATGCATTTGTATGTATTTATGTTCTTGCACATTGATCATAATCGTTATTTTGATCAGTAAAAAGCCAGACAGATAGCGATTGATGGCAATTAGAATATCAAAAATATTGGAAATTGAACACAATTGTATGTCAATGTTTAACTTTTAATTTTACAATGTAAGGTAGTGGTGTCTGTAAAGAGATTACCTGCACTGATGTTTGGATATAAAATCTTGTGAAAACCCTATCCAAAAATACATTACTATTGTACCCAAGGAAATGTGTACATTTGAACGTATACGTTATACTTGAATGTACCTTTTTATAAACACAGTGTATTACAATTTTATTTTATTTTTTTAAATGATGTTCAAACATAATTTTTAAATTATGTTTGAATCATCTTTGAATGCCAAATCCTTTTATTACCGAACCTCTTCCGTTCGGTGACGCAGTGAGCATCTGGAGCTTGTTGTCTGCCAAAGTGAAACGGTGACCGTGACCGTTCACTGAACACAGGTCATGCTAACCATTGTCAGGCAAAACAAACATGCAATCTTCATGCAATTGTAAACATTTAATTTTTGATTGGTTAGCAATTATCGATAGTTGCCCAAGGAGGTGATCAGAACATTTCAAACTAAGCTGGCCAAACTAATGCGTTTGCCCAGCTTTGTCTCCATCAGTTTACGTCTTCGTATGGAACTCACTAATGATGAGGGCTCATCAGGCTGCTCTCCCTCCATCTCTTATCAGCGCACAAGTGGATATTTGGATCGCAGCACGCCTATTAGAAACGATTTCCACTGTTCTCCTGAGATGAAGAAGTCTGTTTGCTCTATTAATCATGCAGGAGAGACTGCCTGCGCAGTGTAAAGATTCAGTTGCAAAGTAAATGGATTAGCGGGAAGTGAATCGCTATGTGGTGGTATACGGACAGGGCAGATGGATGGAGTGTATGCATGCGTGTACTGCAGTGCATGTTAGTCTCTGGGTGAGAGAAATCCACCCAGAGACTGAAATAAAAGTTAACACTGTTTAAAATGTCTGTTCAAGTTTATTAAGATTACTTTATGGTTCCCCTATAAAGCAGCCTTTTACTTCAGAGGGTAACAGCATTCTGCCATCTGGTGAAGGAAAAACAGGTTCTAGTAGATCTGTAGTCCAGTTCAACGACCCTGTACAGAGATATGAGGCCAAACTCACTGAATTGGTGGATCAGGATGTCCCTGCCTGGGAGGTGTTTTTTATTTTTTTACATTTCCCATTTCTTCTTGTTAGAATAACAAGCATTTTCTATGTTTTCCATTTTATTCAAGCTGCTCTTTTTATAGTTTGCTTAGTTTATTATACAGGTGCCTCAGGTCGGTGGCCCTCCCAGACCTAACCTATACTGGCTGGTTCTCAGTAATGCACAACAGTAGTGTTAGTCCCCCATTAGTTGTAGTCTGATCCTTCCCATAATGTCTAATGTACTCTCTTGTGAGTAAGTGGAGTGGTTAGTGATGGGTCTAAACGATGTCCAATAAGAAACCGGTTAACCTTGCTCTATCCCAAAAACAAAGGCGCAAGCCTTTCACTTTCCAAACCAAACGCCTGCTTAGTAAATCATCCATGTTGCCAATTTTTTAAGTTTTTAAGCCATTTTATATAAAAGAATCATGCAAAATGAGGGCCCTCTAGTGGATGGGGAAGAGCTCAGTACTTTACTTTGTTAAATAATTTGTTATCGTTATTCATGACGATACAGTGAGTTAGAAGGGAAGGTATGGGAGAGAGAGAGAAGGGAGCACATGCAGCAAAGGACCACAGACAGGAATCCAACCAGGTCTCTGCGGTCAGGACTGAGCCTTAGTGGTGGTACGAGCTCCACCCGGTGAGCCACCCCATTTGCTTTGATTTAAACCGGAAGCGAGCAGCCGCTAAAAACATTAGAAAAACATGAAGAAGGAAGTGATTTCGGGAGGGGTTGTTTATCCACTGCCTATGGGGAAGAGGCTGCCAGGCAGGCCGTCTTTAATTGTGCTTCATGATCCTATTAGGGCCCAATTAGAGCTACGAGCAGCTAGGCTGTCCGGCGTTTGTTTTCATAATTTGATTCAGTACAAGACGTGCACTATACACTATACAGTATTCGTGTTCTGCTGTGATGCTATGATGATAATGTAGGAAGGCGTTTTTCACTTGATGTTTGGTGTGACAGTTTGCCATGCCATGCACGTTTCTACATGCATTATATTTAATTACATCTTAATTCTTTACTGTATGATCCTACCGCATCGACTCCATCAATCAAGAGGAAGTCTCTTGAACCCTAACGCTTTGATTGCATGTCGCTCTTGTCCGTGCAGGGTGGAGAGGTCCACAGACCAGGTGATCAAGCCGGTCAACGTGGAGGCCCTGTCCAAGTGGGTGGGCAAGATGCCCACGGACGTGCTGCGGGACATGCCGGCCATTGCCCCCATGCTAGCCAGACTGGGCTACGACCCCCATGCCAACCCGCCCAACTATGGGCTACCCGACGCCAAGGTCCTGGACAACACACGACGGGTGAGTACAGGGGTAACAAAAACATTGAGATGTACACTACAACACTGCTTCCGTCACCTCCTAGGCATCACGCTTGCCCGTACACTTGCCGAGTCCCTTTTTAAGATCTAAGCAGTGGCAGACACGGGAGTGTGACTCAAAGCAAGAAGCCATTTATTTCCGTGTGTGCACTCTGTTCGTGCAACCACGTCCTTGCCACATGTCAGCCCATTCGCTGAGTGATGGTGAAGGTGGTGTCTATTTTTAGACGAGAGATAATGTTTTATTTAATCCTTTTTCTCAAGCGGAGCGATCAGGTGACCGTGCCCCCGCTGCCCCAGGACCTTGAGTCTCATCCATCTACGCTAGAGGACATGATTGTACGGTTTCTGGTGTACTTTCATCTTTCACCTTTTCCCTTTCGTCACACTGCTAGTTTCTGGGGCTTGTGCACACTTTTTTGCCAAACTGTTGGCACACACAAATCGCAATGTCGTGCAAAACAGACAGTATGTTTTACATTTGTTCAAAACGTTTCCATTTGAGCTTACCTTCAAAGTCAAACGTTTTTTTTCCGGCTGTTTTGGGGGTGGAAATAACCATATGTGCCGCATTTCCACAAATTCAACATTGAAAAATGTATTTTATATGGCTGCTGCCGAGTTGACTGCCCCCATGAATTCTGAGTTATTCAGACACTTGCCAAACAAGTCCTGGCTAGAGCAGCCTACTATTGGCAAGTAAATTCTATGACGCTATGCATGCTTTCAAGTTCTTGTTCCTACAGCATGTTTGTGTTAAATGGCTGGTGTCCATGAAAGATAAGTTGTCTCTGACTCCTGGAACGGACAGCAACAGCACCGTGGAGGGAGTGAGCCAGAGAAGGAAAGGGAGAGAGCGGAGATGGTATTGAGCGCCTCAATGTGCGGCCTCTCATGCATCACATTGTGCTCTGTATCCTCTCAGGCCTCGTGTGTGAGTGTGTGTGTGTTCTGCAAATAAATGTGCACAAGTAGTCGTTTTTTGGTCTGCAGTACTTCCCGTTGCGTTGACACATCCCCATTCCTCACCCACACGACACGCTAATGTGGTACACATGCGTGCAGACCGCTCTCTCCATGCTTACATATCTCTATGGCACTCAATATCAGTGTTTGCTTTCTATGCGGATGCGTGTCCTGTTGTCGTGTTAGTGTTTGTGTGGTTTCTCTGAGGGGGCCATCATCTGTTTTCCGTCCGATGCTGATTAGAAATGTGGCGGGACTGAAGTGCTTTGACTGAAGTCACCGCTCACACATGATGAAATCAAAGGGTCCACGGTCTTTTACAAGTTGTGCTACGCTATGGAAAGAATAACGTTTGTGTTTGCAGCTTCATGAGCGTTCAACATTAACAATGGTTATCCACTTTCATCATGTGCCATAAACGAAATGTTTTGTAGCTTGTATAGCCTGGAACGGCATGTGTATACGAGCATCATAATAATCATACAATTGTAACAACTTGGTGTGTGTGTGTGTGTGTGTGTGTGTGTGTGTGTGTGTGTGTGTGTGTGTGTGTGTGTGTGTGTGTGTGTGTGTGTGTGTGTGTGTGTGTGTGTGTGTGTGTGTGTGCGCATTCCTCTTTGCCTGTGCCTTTCTGAACGAACACGCAAATGTGCAAATGTGTGTTCAAGGGAATGATTAACATGATTCCAGAGCCTCGGTTTGTGAAGGCGTTGTATGTATTCATGTATTTCCGTGAACACAATGCACGAACTGCACCATGACGACCACAATCACTTCCATTCTTCATCCCTGTTTAAAGGTCTGAGGTGGGGGCCCGCCCACATGGAATGAATCTAAGCTGAACATGGAAAAAGTCCCACATTCACTTTACCTCTGCAGCTCTCACAGCCCTCACAAAGCAGTAATATGCTTTATTCAGTAACATTTCTAACTGAATATTGTAGCGTTTTTTCACCAAATGTATGCTGCCTCCTGGTGCTTACAGATGGCTTTCGTTTAATATCAATCTTCACAAACACACACACACACACACACACACACACACACACACCCACCTACATGCTGAGCTTCTTCATGAAGTAACTCTAATGCAATTATTGATTGGGGGTGGGAAGGGGGATGGGGGTTGCGGCGGACTGGGGAACTGCAAAGACCGGCCGGCTCCACTGACTGCGGTTACATGGTCGGATCAGATCAACCGATGTTGCACTCGACGGGGGATATGTTCCACTCGACGGGGGGTCTGTCTGTGCACATGCGTCAGATCGGTTTGGGATAATGGTCGGAGACCTGCTGACTCC
>OMLJ01047033.1:0-13211 GCA_900302595.1 Gadiculus argenteus | reverse complement strand
CAGACGGGAGCAGCTGAAATAGTCTGTTGCTGGGGTGATGGGGGTCCTTAATGATCCGGTTGGTCTTCTTCCTGCAGCGCTGAGTGTAGAGGTCCTCCATGGATGGCAGCTCCGTCCTGGTAATGTGCTGGGCAGCTTTCACCACCCTCTGTAGTGATTTACGGTTGAGGGCGGAGCAGCTGCCGTACCAGGCGGTGATGCAGCCAGTCAGGATACTCTCTATGGTGCACCTGTAGAAGTTGCAGAGTATCCTGGAGTCCATGTTGAACCTCCGCAGTCTGCGGAGGAAGAAACAATGGCCCGCAGCGTTACCCTGCTGGCCGGAGGGTCCGGCGTCATCCTTCGCTCCCTTGCGACGGTCCAGAGGCGGGGCAGCCGCGGGAGCAACCAGGTCGGGGGCCTGTTGAGGCATGGCCAAGACGAACCAGTCCGCCTCCTTGGCCAGGGCGCGGGGTTCCACAATGGTGGTGTTAGCCAGCGCCATCCTGACCTGAGCTGGCAGTGTGCGCATGAACAGCTCCGTGAAGACGATCATGGGGTCTTCGGTCCCGAGCAAGTTCAGCATCCTCTCCATACGTGCAGAGGGCCTCTCGTCCCCCAAGTCTGACACGTCAAATAAGCGACGCACCCTCTCCGCTGTGGACAGCTCAAATGTCTCTAGAAGCAGGGCCTTGAGGCGCTCATATTTGTTTGTCGTCGGGGGGGCGGACAGAAACCCCACCACACGTGCTGCGGTGGAGCTGCTCAACATAGCCACAGCATGGTTGTACCGGTCGTCGTCGTCGGTAACATTGCTCTTGTTGAAATGTGCCTCAACAATAGCGAACCATGCAGCAGTCGTCGAGTCCCAGAACTCCGGCAGCTTGAGAGTGGGGGTGCGCACGTCCCGCGTCACCCTGACAGGAGACGGTGATGTCTGTCGCTGTGAACGTCTTCCTCGGCCGGACATGTCGCAGAATTGCAGTGTTCGTTCGCGCAGTTTTTGCAAACAATAAATAACAAAAACGAACGTCGGGGTCACCAGTGTAGTGCCGGAGGAAAAGGAGGACGTAGGCAACGTAATGAGAACGTTTGATTTTAATCCAAAAAGTGCAAACAGAACAAGCACTCAGTGCATGATAGAACTCTAGTGCAACAGCATAAACGGTCCCCCTAGACCCTGTGACTCATAGCCAGTTCCCTCCCACTAGATCACTCCCAGTAAGAGGGGAACACGAACCCATAATGTAGTCACTACAATGTAATAATTTAATGATTAAGCTTCAAATGTAAATTTTCTGTAGTAAGCCGGGTGACTGAGATAAAAAAAAACACTGCACTGGTATATTTTGTAGTCAGACAGGGTCAAAATCAACATATTACATCTACTTAAATGAGAATAAAATAAATAAATAAGTACATTTTATAAACTTTTTATCATTTAATATGACTTTTAATAACTCAGGGACGTTGGAGCAATAACCTGTTGTTTTTACATTTGAGGCTGCACTGTGAATTGGAAGTAATGTTCAGTTTTTGAATAAAGATGCTGCAATTACAAATGTTTTTTTTTATCTGATTCATCGAGTAATCGAAAAAATAATCAACCGATTAATCGATTATAAAAATTATCATTAATTGCAGCCCTACAAGCATCCATGTCTCATATCACCAAAAAATAAAACACTCAAATAATTCACTTCTTTCCTTTGAACTTCCGGGTTGCAAGAAAAAAGGAGGTTGTCAAGGGTCAAAAGGGGGTTCTCTGTGACTGGTCCTCCCGTGTTTTAGACCCAGTGTAGTGGGTGGGATCACAAGGGGGCTGCAGCGCTAGCTTCACACTCAATCTCCTACATACCAAAGAGGGACCGTCTCAATGTCACCATGACTCAGCAGCGGTGGACTCTGACGGCCATTTTGATCAAGAAGAAGTAACACGAAGGGCTGCTCGGAGGTGTAGAATGACCCGCGAAAGGAGAGCGTGACCCGGGAGGAGCCCCGTCTCAGCGTAACAACACCGGCTCCATTACCATGTAGCACAACAATTACTCTGCTGCTCACGCTCCCGTGTCCCAGCTTTGATTAAAGATACCAGTTAGACACCAGATAGCACGCTGGTGCTAAAGGTAGGCCTACTTAATATGCACACGCCTCGAAAAAAAGGAAACAACCATCGTCCACATTGCTTTCTGTATTGTAATGTTATTTATATATTGCCTGTGTATTGTAGCCGGTGATACCAGTAATCTGACCACTCTAATCGGACCACTTTTTTCAGTAACGAGTAATCTAACACGTTACTATCTCCAAACCAGTAATCCAATTAAAGTTACTTATCCAAATCACTGTGCATTACTATATTTGTCATTTTCCTTAGTAAAACGCTTTCTTCTTGCCTCTCAGTGAGTGGCAAGTATCACATATGCGACAAGTGTCGCGTATGCACAGACGCGCAGGAAGATATTTTCGTGGGGTTATGTCCACGTTTTTTATAGAATTCTAGAGATACTATGTTACACAGGCTCTGTATTCTACAGATCACTCTAGAACTTGTGCGTCGTTGTTGTGTCTGGCTTTGATGCAATGCGTAGGCTGAATCACAATCGCATCAAGACAAATCTGATTGGCCAATACACATTGACATACAAAATGTTGTGGAACAGAAACAGAGAGACTGTAAATTGTCAGGCGATACATTGTTGACATTGCACTTCCAATAGTGAGTGTCCAACTTAGTGACTTTTAAAATCAAGTAATCAGTAAAGTAACTTAACTTAGGTTAATAATCAGTAATCAGATTACTTTTTCAAGGCAACTGTGGCAACACTGATTGCAACTGATTTGCATGGTATATCAGTAGTGGTATATCAATTCTTTTGCTTTCATTTGTCCTTCAAAACTGTTTTATAAACTCTGCGAACAAAGCTAATGAACAAATTGTTACCTTGCTCAATGTAATCACAACCAATCAATGGGCAGTATAAGCAGAACCCAACGGCCCTAATGAAATGAATGACAATCATTCATTGGAAATGCTTGACCCTTTGTTAAAGCACTGTGTTCTCCTCACAAAGAATAATCACATTGGATCTCCCCATGAACGCGCACACTTGCCGTTTAACCAAATCTTTGAAGCCCAAGCGACCATAAGACGTAACTTAGGACGACAAGACAGGCATTTTCACTAATCCACTACAATGACGGTCTCTAATGAGCATAACTCCCCCTCCATCATGTCCCTAACTACATCGATCTCCACGGTTATAGAGAAGATAGTTTCAGGGAAATAATTGCTGGTAGGAACGGTTTGATGGAGTAATTAGCTTTTTTATTGGCTTTCACAAACCTTTGACATTTGAGGTCAAGTGAAAGATGCATAGAGTGTGGGTCGGCGCCAATCAATACTTGAGAGTCCGGGAGGCAAGGTTACTAGCGAGGGAGGCCAAAGCTCGAGGAACACACAATGGATCATGAAACCCCTATCTCAGCGACAATTAAGCCTGTGTGTTTCCAGAAGTGTAGAAACAGATGACGAAGTAGCTACACCACCGTGTGGGCAGGGATAATGAAATCCCCATCTCTCTCCCTCAGAGAGACAGACAGATTGTTGATGTGGTGGGGGCTCCTGCTGAAGTGAAGCATTCTGGGTCAGATGAAGACTGCTGTGTAAACGCACCGTTAGACTACGGCATTCCCAACGAGAAAAGTGGCACTTTATGCGACAAGTCAGCCAGCAACAAATTGGATTTGACCAATACCAATATATGATATGAAAGCTTTCTGGTTTGCATCCTGATAACCGAAACATGGTTTATTACATACACACAGACTACATGATATATATGCCATCCTGTTGAAACGTGGATAATAGCAGTGTGCAAGATACTGAGAGAAAGAGCAGGGAATCAGGGCGATGAGACTAAACGCTATATTTGATAGACGCCAGCACCAGCCAGATTTCATTATATGTCAAAAAGACATGTAAACATAGAAATAACCTGGGGAATCGTGACTTCATAATTGGAGCTGCAAACACATTTTCCTAGACAACATAACTAGCAAACATGTGGTTTGAACAATATATTGTGGGTTCCTGTCAACACGTCAGCTTATTTATCTAATTGGGCTCAGATTTCATTAGAATGCTCCCAAAGCAAGTAGTCTATCCTCTTAACTCTAGCTCTTAACTCTTAACTCCCATACTAGGTCCTCGCTTACTAAACAGCTCCCAACTCAAGATGAGCCATTATTCTACAAGCAATGACAAATCATGAAATCCCCCAATGCAGAGAGCTTAGGCAAAGTAGGAAATACACATTGTAGCTACAGGATAAAAAATAATCATTTATTTAACAAATTATGGATTGTTGTGTGGCATTTATTTTCATCCTCGCAGTTATTGGATTATATTTTTAGGAGGCAGGAGTGGAGTTTTGTAATCATGCAAGAATTCTGATATGTTTATTGATTGATGACATGAAAAAACAAGTTTTTAATCAACGATTTAAGGGTAAGCCTTCGGCAGAAATCAAATATTAAATTTTATATTCCAAAGGAGTTCATTACCAAGAAAACCATTTGCCAAAATCAGCATAACATAGCTATCTATCTATCAACGATCTGAAATCCAACAGTGTGTTACATTCCTGATGTGCACTGAAATTGCATGAGAGGATTAAATATCCCATTCCTGTAATTCCCTCAAGATGCTTTTATAATGTGCTTATAGAGATTATGTGTGTAATCTTTCCAGAGGCAGGCCTACAGTGCTCCTCCGGCCACATCCAGCAGTTATCCAGTTATTGCGTACACTCAACCTGTCAACATTACTCATCACACTCGTCCACCCCTTATCGGTGACACCAGGTAGTTTGCCAAGTCCTATAGTTCCCTTTATTCTGTACATTTTACAGTTTTACAGTTACGGCTCCTATCGATTTGCAATCATTTTTATGTTGGAAATAATGTGCTGTTTTCTTTGCTGCTTGGCTGAATCCTGCCATTGTGAGGGATGTAAACCCACTGGAAGGTTTGAACGTGATACATAAATGTTTCAGATTTGCCTCATTTGCCCTATTGAGCTTTAACCCGAGGTTGTGAATCTGGTCCTTTGTAAGTAAGTGATTTCACACTCAAGAGAGTCCTATGTAAACACATAGAGGGTAATCTGTATCTCCAGGAAAAAACACATTCATTACTAGGGAGGGCTTGCCCACATAAATCACACTTTGTTCCCTTACTGTTGCTCTGTAATCATCTTGTGTTGGGGAAGTCTAGTGTAAATCTGTATCGGCATAGCAACAAATCACACATGTTTCTGCTCTGTTCTGGTGGAATTATTATACCAGTATATACTTGTGTGTACCATTAGTATCAAGGGAAAAAATGAGCACGAGAAGATGGAGACCCCGTTTGAAGTCAGACTTGGAGAGACCAGGGTTCACTGTAAAATAAGATCATATCCCGTTCCATACATTAGACACATCAGGAGGGAAGTGGAGATGCCTTCAGATGCTAAAAAAAAGCATTCTTTCAATCTGACAAAAAAATAACTGTCAACGTCCGTCAAATATCGCTTTGAATATTGAACTTCTATTTTTTTTCACATTTTCTATAAACACACGGGGAGAAGAAAATAAGTAGTTCTAAAGCCTCATCTTCAACTTCAAGATCAGTGAAAGACCTTGAAGTCACTTCTTTCCCAGAGAAAACCATATGGTACAATCTGGCAGGATGAATGTGACAACCTGTCGATGAACAATGGATAGAACTAACCGGGAATCAAACGAGCCGGGTTCCTCTTCCCTGGGAGACTAGTGTCAAAGTCCTGCCCTTTGCTTGGCAAAACCTGTCAGTTTGACAGCCTGTGAAAGGGTCTGAAGGAGCAAAGTGGCCCCACAGAACCGCGGATCGCAGACTGGATCAGAAAAGTATATTAAATAGAAAAAAGGGCTTCAAATGTTTCCTGCTTTAATCAAATCCTCAAGTGTTTTTAATGGGATATGTTTCTGCCATTTGGATTTGTTTTTGAGGGGTTTAAAATTGCTGGATGCCGTAATCAGCTTTGTCTGTCAGGAAAATAATATGAATGAAACAAAACTGTTGAACCACAGAGCGATGAGATATAATCAAATCAGTTCTTGTATGCTATGGGAGGAAACCTCCTCCCTCACATGCACAAAAAGGACCTGAAATCTCATCATCTTTTGAAGATCTCTAAAACTAAATTAAGGTTCATCAAACCTAACGCAAGCTTTGTCAGCCCCTAAAAACAAACCGTTAACTGTTTATATGTGTTTATTGGCATACACTTTACCAGGGAAATACCAATAAAGCATATGTGCCAAATGTGGATCCAATCCAATCAAAGCCTGTTTGCGAGGCAGCCCAGAGTGTGTGCCCCAAGTTGAATTGAGCAACAACTTTTATGCTCTTCCGAGTCAGTCCACCTCAATTCAAATCCACCCCAGGCTGCTGAGATATTTTCACTCATAAAAGATGCAGCATCTGAGCTCTCTGAGCTTTCAGTGATTACCAACCCT
This sequence comes from Gadiculus argenteus, assembly GCA_900302595.1. Taxonomy (NCBI): domain Eukaryota; kingdom Metazoa; phylum Chordata; class Actinopteri; order Gadiformes; family Gadidae; genus Gadiculus; species Gadiculus argenteus. The sequence continues at coordinate 6,690 of OMLJ01047033.1, read as the reverse complement.
GACGTTTTAGTAGAAACTGTCTGACTCTCTCTTAGCATGCATTCTTCTCTGTATGACTGTTGGTTCATAATGGTTTATTAATTCAGAAATATGAATGGGAAGGATAGTGTAGCGGCTATTGGTTTCAGTCCCCATGTCCACAGTCTACCTTAAGGCATTTGACTTTGACAGGGTCCTACTGTATGACAGCATGACCGTATGACCAACAGATTAGAGTATATTTTGAGAAATAGAAGTCTTCCGTATGTGGAGGTATGGTGAGCTTGGTCGGTATGGTAATATGGAATTGGTATGCCCTAAAAATGAAACAATCACAACCATGTTTCTAAAGCATAGAGTGTAAAAATCCAGTTAGCAAAATTACGTGTGTACCGCTTTAAGGCCCAGCCTGCATTGTAGAGAGGCTGTGGTTCAGAAGGGAGAACTTCAAACAAATGTTTTTTGGTTGTTTTTTCAGATATACTCTTCAAATGAGTATACTATGGAATCTCATCTAAAAAGCCATATTCAAGAGCTGAGCCTACGTGTTTTGGATGCAATGATAGAGCTGTTTAAACATGTTGTAGAGCTGTATACATATGCATGTATTTCACTTTAAAATGTATATCTCTTTCGTCTATCGCTTTATTGCTATGAATTTATCACCATATAGTTCCACAGTCACCTTGTATGTGTGCCGAGTTTCCAGCTTTTCCCACTTTCGGCACCAAAGCAGTTAGTGTGTGGGTGTTTGGTCAACTATATCACTATATCCAAATGGTCTGACCGTATGTTCCATGTTTCATGCATATTGCACCTTCCTAGTGGCAGCCTGTTGAAATGCTGAACTTCCAGGCCTTGTTATAGCGCCACCTATATGTTATTCTGGCCAATCTTTTGATTCCCTCACTAATTTTACGAGTTCTACAACTTCTGTAACTTTTGGAACCAAAAAGTCACAAAAATAATAATACTAATGATTACAATAGGGTTCCTACATCATTCGTAGGACCCCTAATTAAATACAATTACATAGGCTAATAGTTAATTGGCAAACTAATATTTACAAATATAAAAACTAGATTTATTGTTATTATATGGTAATAACATTGTTCAAATTCCTCATGAAGGTTATTCTATTTTCTTTACAACTTGATTTATACATTTTTCAAGACAAAAATAAGAAAATTTGCCTAAAGGGACAATGAATATAATATGAGATTGGAGGTTATTCTAACATCCAAACCTTTGAAAAGGAAACAAATATAACATCAATAGAACAAAAAATCAATAGTAATCTGTTCTCAAATCTATATCCTGATTTTTTTCTTTTTCATGTACATGTTCAACTTAACTGTTCAAATGTGATTAAAGTTGAAACATTTAAACTAGCTTGTAGCTTAAAGAATCCTCAACATATATGTAGTCAATGCTGATCGATCGTGATTTCAATACTGTCATCAATAAAATCACATTGGATAACTAATATAGTCTACAAATACAAAATGCAAGCCTGTGCCTCTCTTTGTTTACAATAATCGTACTATTGGCACTCCGAAGCCCTTATATGCTGCATCACAGTGTCACACAGCCAGTAAGAGTGGACAGAAGACTGTTATTTGACTTCGGAAAGTCTTCTGAATAAATACGGGGAGGGGCTCAATCATATACAAAGCGACTTTATATAAAATAAAAAAAAACAGCCAAATCCTTTCATGAATGCCTGTATCATTTCCTCTCAAGCTACATCATCGTGCTGCTCTCAAACCTGATCATAAACGTGGTCGCTCAAGCAGGGATTTCTGTATGTACTATCGACTCTGCAAGGTCTTTGAACTCCGTCTCGTTCTCACAGGGGAGAAAACTTTCCAGGACTGTCTCCTTGCTACGCTTGACAGCTGTATACATTTGCACTATGCTCGCACGGTTCAAGGTAACGCCATCCATAATGGATCTTGCGGTGCAAGCTGGAGCACGTCACCTGGATTCACCGTTGACAGTGGGACTTGACTATGAAATAAAAGGGGACTTACCCTGAATATTCAGGGGGTTGGTTTAAAGTGCCAATGCCTTTCCGTCAAGCCATCAAGGGACCACCAAAAAATAACTGAAGAACTTTTTTGCCCTGAGTGCTCAGAGTTCATTTGTCATTCATGTTAATACAATATTTACATGCCCTTGTTCTTTGATCTAAATTTCACATTCCCCACTGTTTTTCAGCTCACGAGAAGTCGGGAGTGCCTAACCCTACCATCGTAGCATTGTTTTCTAACATTGTCATGTGTAACATACCGAGCCAACCATTTGCAATTGGGTTCAAATGAAGTTACATTTAATTTTGCAATTATTGTATTTGGGAAATATTTTCCACAATGAACCACTCAGCAGTTTCCATAAAATGAAACATCTGACCTACTCACCGGTGAGTTCTTTAACTAACTGAAATGAAGCACTGTAACACAGGAATTTGTCTTAATTCCATATAAACCCAACCATCATCAACACTGGTTATTATATGCTCCACATTCATATGTCTTAATAACGCCCAACAAAATATGCACAAATCCAATAAACAAACCAACACATTTCCAGACCCACCACGGAATGTAGGCTACACTTTAACACAATAAATGTTCAATGTTCTTTTGTTAGTGTCCAGAATTGTCCCGTCACTTTCCTCAAAGTGTTGCCTATCAAACGTTCCAAGCAAGGACGTCACCGTCTCTGACACACTGTCGTTTGTTGTCACATGTGGCAGGGTAATACTCACGGAGCACACCCTCAGGGCAGAGGGAGAGGGAGGGGACATCAAAAGCTACCGTCTGTAGCAGCGAGGCGGACCGGTCTTCTGCCAAATTATGCTCCCCATGCATAGTATACTTAAATGTATACGTGTGTCACAAATATTCTTGGGTTTCATTGGGTGAGTAGTGGTGTAAAATAACGTGATTCTGCAGTGGAAGCATTATGTGATAGAGGCCATGGTCTATCCACATACTATACCCCTGAAATCTTCAATAAGCAGATATAAGCATAAAAACATATAAGCATAAAAATAAATAAATATATAAGCATAAAAAAATTCTCCCCATATTCTTACAGTGTACATAGGGTGGTGGTGTAAAATAACGTGATTCAGCATTGGGAACATTATTTGATAGAGACGAACATGTTTTAAAGAAAATACTCACCATCAGCCAAAAAGGTAGCAGAAATTAACGGGTACGCATGCGGGATCATGAACTTTCAGGGATGCGCATGTGCAGAACCACTCGGTAGCACAATCTGATAGGTAGTAGAAATTGGCAGAACATCGGCTTTCCTCGTGAGCTGGTGAATCCTCCAATTTTGATCTCAACAGGCAATGAAATACTAATACCCTATTTTATTTTGTTCCATGCTGAATTGTGCTGAATATATATAGGTTATTACACAGGTTGTCGTTCAGTACGGCTAGATATTTTTACGAGTCTGATGTATTTTGTCGAGTCCGCAGGACGAGTAAAAATATACAGCCGTACTGAACTGGACTACCTGTGTAATAAATTATTTATTGTACGACAAATAAACCAAGGAAAGAATGAGTTTTCCACCATTTATTCTGCCGTGTTTAACTGTCGTTTGACCGTGCGCTGATGTAGCTGTGCAATCAGCGGTTGAAGCAGTTGACGCGCGTCAAACGGCGCCCCTAGCACCAATAGGAAGCGTCGCGCAGCAGCTCCGTTGTGCTTATGTTTTGAGAGCAGCAGATCAACCAACACAGTCGCTAAGAGCGACCATAACGTTATACACTTTGTTTTATGACTGCATATATGGCCCTGATGCCAATGATCCTCTGTGTGTGCTTACAATGATAGTCACATTAAATGGTAAATGGTAAATGGACTGCATTTATATAGCGCATTTTTCCTGTAACCTATGGCCATCCAAAGCGCTTTACAACCCTGCCTCACATTCACCCATTCATTCACACATTCACACACCGACGGCGGTGTCGACCATTAATTCATAGTTACTTTATGGACTGTCGGGCACTTTGTTTATGGTTTAGTCACTTTATTGACATTTATTTACAGTCATTGCTCATTCTATTTGCATTGTGAAATTATTAATCTACTGCATCTATGATCTCCATATGGACCTTGTATCAAGCTGGGATGTACAAAACTGCTTTAAAAAAGTGCCCTTTGCCACGCTCGTGCTAGGGAATAGAGCAGGGCGAGAAGCTTAGCGGGGCAGCGCACCCGCGCACTCTAAAAACCCATATTTGCACTCGATATCTTGTACGTCGTGTAATAATGCTTAAAAATGGCCATCCTCCAGAATATTAAATGTTCTTGTTAGAATGATAGAATGCTTTGACTAATGTCAGTCTACACCACTGAGGTCTGTTGTGCTGCACTGGGAAGGATTTTGACTGAAATGAAAAGCCAGGATGGATATCCGCAACTTTAATATTTAACCGCTGCCTTTGGGCATCTCAAACACTTGCACTCAGAGCTCGCTCTGGCACAAACAATGACATGCTCTGGCTAACCTCGGGAGCACATTTCCATGCAGTTTCTGCTTTTTGTTTTGCTGATATTTCTAACATAGAACATATAACAGACATTACTTCCTGTTGTAAATTAACGATTGTCAAGGTTCCAGTTTTTTATTTTATAACCTTTATACAAGTACTAAATAGTTTAGCAAAATGAACCACCATGTGTTTTTTAATTGGCAAAATAAAAACATAAGAACTATATATATAATATTAAGTTCATATATAATAAATAAATAAATATATCTCTAATCTCTTGAAAATCCCAGTGCATGTCCTCTTCTGTCTGAGCTGGTGTCTGGTCCCGGTCTCTCTGCTAGTGTCTCAGTCGTAGCTAGTTAGCATGCTAACGGCCTCCTTTCCATTTATTACTGCGATTCTGAAAGGGCAAGGCGATTCAAATCAGCTTCTTCCTCGAGGGTCTACACTCCACCGTTCCCACGCCTGAGTCTCCCAATACGTCCTGGACCCAACGCTAATACATTTTGAGCAAACAGCTCACATACACATCTCTCCACAAGCTATCGTCTCCTCTTCTATCGGTCCTGCTGCAGGACATTAATTAAATACTCCGTCAGTGGATGGGATCTGCGCCATTAGCAGGCGGGCTACCTTCCCCAAGTTACGGCTGAGGTTGGAGGGCGCCAGCGGCCCCCAGTCAGACACTAAGGGGCCCTGGAGAGACTAGTTGGGCAACAGACGGGGAAGTTGAGGTGAACCGTCCTCAGCACGTCACTTTTGGTAATTGCATCCACTTGATTAATTGAAGTCAACGTGCCGCCGTCTCCTAGCGCACCATGCCTTGCGACAGAGGGTCAGCCCGCTCCCATATATTCACCTGTAGGAGACCGAGACGTCTCCACGGCGATGATTTAATTAGCAAGGGGGAGGGGGGAGGGGGCAGCCGACAGGTGTGTATATTTGAAGATGAAATTGATTAGTTACAATTGGAAGGCATGGTTAGCCACTTTGATAGCCATTTTGTTAGCCAGTGCTGTTGGGAAAATGAGCAGCAGGTAAAACAGGGGGGTCAATAATAACCTAAATTAAAAACTAGGTTTTTAATTTAAAAGCAAATTGCCACACTTTTTTTTACTTGGTTTTATTTCCTTTTCTTTTCACTCCTGATTGTTCCAAACAATCTAATTATCACAACTGTTTATCCCGGTCCCAAGGGACGTGGTTCACCTTGGTCATGTCGGGAGCTGTGATTAGGGAAACCATTGATCCGTGTTTGTGGATAACTTCTCTCGATCGTGAAAAGACTTTGTGTCTTAAACTCTGCTATGGATAGATGCGCGCACTTAGAGAGCTATTAAATTGACTAATAAATCAACCGGCTCTATGGTTTCATTGGTATTCTTATGGCCTATAATGCTACCTGTACTCGCTGGGCTATGTTAAAGAGTTCTTGCTGTTTACTTAGTTGAAAGAAAGTTGTTCCCTGGAAGCGAACCACAGGTTAAGACTGGCGAATGGAAACCCAAGCATTAGTCGGATTGAAGTGTACATTTTAATCTCGGGCTGAGGATATTTACATGTTACAAATAACTTGTGTGACACTGAAGTCAGTTGTTTTGTCATATTGCATTACTGGAAATACCACGGAGGAACGAAACATGAAACAGATCCAAAACACAAACAAAGGAACTGGAGGTTTAGTCATTAGCAGCAGAAGAAAGCCTTTCATCCTGTGAATTAGACCATTACACTTCTCTGCGATGGCTTCCTCGTGGGATGGGTCGATATCCAGCTACTCAGTCCTTCGTTCCTCCCAGCGTGTCCATACATTATCTATTTTTCCCTCACAATTCTATTATTATACCGTCAAAACAAGTAGCGCCTCGCTCTCCCCCTCAGGCGCCTAGTCCCTGAGAGGCGCTGTGTGGCAGCATGAGTATTCCCTGCAGTAGCTCTGCGGCCCCCTGTCACCATAGAGCCGCCCTTGCATCCCTTTCTCACATGAAACGAGCAACACTGGGTTGGGAGGATGGCTGTGAGCAAACTGAGCTTGTGTGTGTGTGTGTGTGTGTGTGTGTGTGTGTGTGTGTGTGTGTGTGTGTGTGTGTGTGTGTGTGTGTGTGTGTGTGTGTGTGTGTGTGTGTGTGTGTGTGTGTGCATATATAGCGCTTATTTGTGGCTTTTCACCGTACCAGGCTATGGGTTTG
>OMLJ01047014.1:0-15330 GCA_900302595.1 Gadiculus argenteus | reverse complement strand
ACAGAGGTGAGCGAGGGCAGATGTGAGCAGATTACAGTTGACAGCCGGGCAGTGACGTGGGCCCTGTGCATCATGGCGTTGGCAGGGCAGAGGCTACAGTAGCACGGAGCACTGTAGCTCCAGCCGGTCGTCTGCACCGCTGCTAACGCAATGTTCAACCAGCGAGAACAGGTGTATTTATACACTCCGGTATGAACACCGGTATTATGTACATCATATCCACCCGACTGCACCTCACCCGTGTGCTCCCAGACACATTCAGAGCTACCAATGTAAGAACACTAAGTAATGCCAAGTCAGCCTTAAAGGTACACTGTCATTTTTTTCAACCCACTAGTGGTTAAATGTTATATTGCATTCAAATGAAGACCGCTTTCTAGCGCGTCGCGTTTTCAAATGTGCGTTGCAACCTGTTGAAACTACGGCAGGTGGTATGTGTCAAGATTCAAGGAGCTATGACAACATTTCACGTATGTCACGTCGTGCTTTTTGTCCCTCTGGGCAGTCCATAGACCGGAAGAACATGGCTGCCTCCGTAGAGCTTACCCGTCCTTTCTAGATACAGAGAAGAGATTCTGTGCTCAGGAGAAGTGAGATTGTTGGCAGAGATCATTTTACACCAATGAGGACTTATTTATGAATGAAGATATTGATTCGAGGTCATAAATTACTTAAAACATTACTTAAAACAGTACATTACTTAAAACAGTGTCCCTTTAAAGATGTATCCAAGGCCTCACGTTACCGAAGGATACATTTTAAGAAATGAAATAAAAATATCTGGAGGTGGGTTTTCTTTCTACAGAAACGAGAATGCATATTAATCTATTGAATCGTGTCCCAGAGCATGATCTGACATGAGTGACTTTTTTCGTGCTACACAGAACAAATGTACATGAATGGGAGCGTTTCTCCACCTTTTTCGTGCTGCACAGAACGCAATGTAAAGCAATGCATTTTGAACGGGAGCGTTTCTCCGACATAACTCTACCCCTAACCCTAACCGTATTCAAAATGCATTGGTTAACATTTTGTTCGAAAATCGTGCTCTGGGACACGATTCACAGATGAATAACGTTTGTGCGCATGAGCATGATACGGCGTGATATCGCATTGGATTTAAATGACGAATCTCAAATGTAAGCAAAAGTGCAGTAACAATATGCTCCATGAATCACTCCAAGAGGAGACGGTAGATGGCAGAACAGAGGTCTGCAGATAATCCCTGGCTGTGCTTTCTTCTTGTGCTCCACCCCAGGAGTAGCGTCGTCTGTGTGCTCCATTTTCTTCTGCTTTCTAACCCATCTCCCCCCGGTCGGTTCTGTGCTAGTTCTGTCTCTCCTCTGTGTCCTTTACCTACCCCCATCAAGCTGAACACGTGTGGAAATTGGCGGAAAATCTGTCAGACTTAATAAAGCACCTCTGTGCCTGTGTTGTGTCTGTTTTGTGTTGCACCTGGTTTACCAAATGATGAATGGTAGTGTTTTGTTTTGTTTTTTTAGCCCTGAATTCTTTTCCTCTTTTCCTCCTCCATGTGAGGGACAGACAGAGTCAGCCTTCGACGGACCTCTTGTCGAGTCAATGGTCCACAACTCTTCCCCACTCCGTAACGTATAAAGGACATTCTGGTCGTTTTCTTTTTCGCCAGCTACCTCAAAGTTATTCTTAAAAACGCAGGCCTGGGAGAATGGAGAGGAAATACACTTGGCTATACACAAAGGAGTGTATACACTTTGTGGTGTGTGAGGACGATTCGAGTTGACTTTCTTTCCCACTCGAGTGGAGTCTCAACGGTGCTTCCCCGAACCCAAAACAAATCTTCTAAAAGGAAGAAATTGACATGCATGCGTCGTTAACAACGATCCCCAGTTCTTCCCAGCGTTCCCCAGGAGCGGGTCTTTAGCGGTTTCGGTGTAGTGAGGCTTCCCGTGTTAATTGAGGAATGAACAGAGCGCTGAACTATCCCGCTCCACTTGCCCCGTCGATTTTGTTCCGGTGGGCGGTAACACGTTTCTGGAATAAAGTCTCACCCAGGTGCCTGCTACATATTTATTCTCTCTGTCCACGTTTCGCCTCAGGCAACGATACAAGCATCTCGCAAGAGGTCCTTCCTGTTCTTGATACAAAACAAACCAATAAGCCTCTCCGTTCTTCCCTGTTGCTCCAACGGTGCTTCTGGTTGGATTACGGAGCATGTATCAAGTGTGAAAGTTGTATAAATATATCGCTCCAACACTGGGGACGAGTTATGTCTGGGCTGTATAAACAACGGCGAGAATATCAACAGTGCATTCCCCCGGTCGGGAGAAGCACTGAAGCAGCTGAATTATTTACATAGCACAGCATGTAGAGATTATGATCTAAAGGCTGTGAAATGAGCCCTATGCAGGCTCACATTGTTATTTTAATACGTAAGGTTTGATCACGTCTGTGTAGTTTAAAGCGTTAGCATGGATGTCTCTTTGCATTTCTAGGTACATTGTTTTTTGGTTTCTGGATAAAGGCTAAACACTCCCATTTCTGGTGTTCCTTTCCGCAGGTTGGGGCAGACGGGGGTTAAACTGAGGTGTTAGACGCTGCTGTTGTTGTTGTTGTGGTTAAGGGTCAGGGCAAAGCCAGAAGTATCAGAAACCCACATCGGTAGATAACCAATGTTTGCAGATAACTGCAGAGACACCAGGGCGCTGTTGTCTAGAATTGTTCCCTCACTTAAAGGTTGCATCAGCGATTCTAGGCCGAAACTTAAATGACCCCGTTCGTCTGATCTTTCAACACCCGCCCCTTGTTGGTGATTGGTTGGAATACTATTTATTTTGGTATGGAGTGGCTGGTGGTACCTTTTGTTATTGTGTGTGATCTCGGAGCACAGGCTGCCTACAGAGACAGGTTTTGTTGACGACGAAAAAAATCGCTGATACAACCTTTAAGGTCTGTGAGATGTGTGTTTAAGGTACCTAAGCGCGTGACTATGAAGCTTTTAATGGAATAGCTCTTATTTCTATATTTCAGACTCCCTGTCGCCTCATGTCTCAGAAGGACTTTTAAAGGGGACATATACCACCGGGTGTGAGTGGGATCAGCCGTTACAAGCCGTTTTGAAAATCTGCGTCTTCTGACGTCACTAGTGGGCGTGTCCACCTAGATGTATGCTGGATAGATCTATCCAGCCTACTCAGCGGACTGAAGCAAATATTGCTCATCTATTCAGCACAGGTCTAGGTTTAAAAAAACAGCTTGTAAGGGCTAATCCCACTCACACCTGGTGGTGTAATATGTCCCCTTGAAACATTCCTGCGGTTCCCTAATAAAAAAAGGAAAATGGTCGTGCACCTGAGGTTGTGAATACACCATCCGACAAAGAGACTACATCTATCGTATTTTTTAAAGGAATGGGGAAAGTACCAATAGCCAGGATTGTGGCTTTTGTAGGATTGTGTTATCACTGTCTTTCACCCCTCTGCACTCTATTATTTTGTATTGTTTCATATGATTCATCTCTTTATGCAGTGTTGGGGTTCAAGCTATATGAAATCCCAGAGGGCGGTTGCTTCGTAGTCCAAGTGCAACACAGTCACAGACGCAGTGAACAATGCAAGATTTAAGAGGAGACGATTCAAACAAACAATACAATACAAGTCAAGGACGGCCAATCCTAGACACCATAATGGGTCTCGTTTGATTCTGAAATGTTCCTTGAAAGCCTTGCCAAGCTGGGTTCTTGTCTTTTACTTGTTACGCCTCTCCGCTCGTTTGGTTATCGTCTTTGTTAGTTTTTTTTACTCACAGCTAGCTATGTTATCGCAGGATGAATGACCTTATTAATCGCATTGTACATGAATTACTGTATTTATCTGGAATATTCGGTTAAAGCACATTGAGCTCAACATCTGCTGATTATTGGCCTTTCCGAGTTAAACGAAGACTTGATCTGTTTAAAATTGATTTTCTCTGAATGTAGATTAACATTGTGTTTTGATATGTCCCTATTAATTCATGGTGGCATGTTTAGACACTGACTTTCATTCAACTTCTTTGCAGACTACATCTGCTTACTGTACTTGTTTTTTGTGTGCTTTAAAGGATCGTTTTTTCTGCTAGCAGGGCAAAGCTTGGTTATATACTCTTCAGGGCTTCAAGATTAATCTCAAATCTCTTCCCGAACCTCAATGGTTTCCACAAGAGTGCCATTAAACACTTGAATGGCGAGTTCATCCCATGCTATCTGGTATTACCTATTATTATTTAAATAACAACTTTTGCCCTTTTCAAAGTCTGACCTTATCTGTATTTGAGTTTTGGGTTTTTATCCATCCAGAGAAAAATATTAATATAAATCGAGGTGGTTATGTCGCAAAAGATATGCTTCAGTAATTCTTCAAAAAAAGTAAGCAAGTAGCAGAACCCCATATCTCCAGTCCTTAAAAACAATGAATATTATAATGGGTATTTGTTGGATTTTTGGGTGAAGTAATTGAACTCACTTGAAATGGAGAATTTCTTCACCTTAGTTTCCAGAGAATATGATGCTCTATGAATATGCAACACCCAAAGGCCCCTGCCCATCCAACCAACGACACCCCCATAATTATCATTTATTATCATTTTGGAACGTGATAAGTTGGATCTATTTTCCCGTCCAACTCATTTGTGCTTGAAGTGTCTGTGCGCTCCCATTCCTCAGTAATGTGAAGAGGTGTGAGGAAGAGTGTGAGGAAGACGCTGGTGGATTGCAACGAATAATCTCGTCTTTAAGGCAAATGAGTTGGCACAACTTCTTTTGACGTCTAACAGTTAACTGTTCGTCGCCCAGGCTGGCCAGGCCAGAATGTGGCTTTTTTTCGTGCAGGAATCCATGACCACACACGGTTCCACTATCGATTCGTGCCAGACTCTTGTTTGAGCCTCACACTCTGCTGCAGCTGTTGACATCCAACACTCAGGACGCCGGCAGCGCTGTGAACAGACTGCAGACTCACAGGAGGTCAGCTCCTACACTCACCCCCGGCTGAAACTCAGCTGCTAGGTGTGTTTGTTTTTCGGTGAATCGATGTCGACGTATCTCCTGACCAAGGCTCAACAGAGATTCAACTGCAAGATTGGGTTTTCGAATTTGCATGATCAAACATTAATTTAAAAACACTAACATTAATTTAACGCCTGTATTGATTTCCCTACATTGGTTTCCAATAACAGCCAGGGCCGACTTCATGATTCTTTTATTAACATTTAAGTCACTAAATGGATTGGCACATTTGTACTTGTCTGAGATTCTCCTCCCATACTCCCCCTGCACGCCCCCTCCACTCCAATATTGCTGGTCTTTTGGTTATTCCGTCCACCAAAAGATCAGACGCTAAGAGAGTATTTGTCTCCCGTGCCCCCCCTTTTGTGGAATAGACTACCCACATATGAGAAGCAGGGTCCGTGGATGCTTTTAAATCCATGTTAAAGTCATTTTTATTCTCAAAGCAATATGGAATGTAACCTGCTGTCCTCCTTCACTATTGAAGTCGATTCTTGCTGTAACTTGTTGTTTTCCTCTCACTATTTCAGTCCACTCTGTTATGTCCGTATCACTCTGCTTTATCAATGTATTGAGATCCAGTATTCTGAGACCATTTTGATGGTGAGATTGCACTTTAAATAATACATTGATTGATTGATTTTATATTTTTTACAGGTTTTAGAAATATTTATGTTCAATATCATTTCACTCAGACAGAGATGGGCCCACTTCTTATATCATCAGCCCTATGCAAGAGAATCCTGCTCGCCGACAGAGAGCCCGGGTACCCAACCTGATCAACGCAACGGCAACACATCTAAGAGGTGGCGTAAAAGCTGGTTGATGATGGATGACACGACCGCCCCTTCATGTGCATGAAGGTAGATCTACACAGGTAGAGCAGGGGTGGAGGCCCGGTGCGGAGTACAAATGTGAGCGGAGCTATTGATGTACGCGGGCTGTTCGCTGTCCGACCGTGATGGGTTCGGCGTTCTGCCGATTGTCCATCAACGTGTGACCGGTGCAGGTGTCTCTGCTTTGATGCGCCTCTTATTTAGCCGTCAAAGGAATGAAAGGCATTATCTTCACTGTGATATCAACCGCTGCTGACGCCAGAGTACCGACTCCAGAGCTCAGATGTTTCCTCACCGGGCTGACTGCGCTCTATCGTCGGCGTCTGAAGTAAGACGTTTGGCCCGAGCTGTCATCAGTCACATAAGATGTTGTCCCAACCGAAACGGTGCTTCAATTTAAATGGAAATGGAAGTAAACATTAAGCGAAAGACGGATCAGGTCAGATAGAGGCAATCCAGTGGCTACCGGGTTTGCACTTCCACCCAATCGGTGCACGGTTCAATCCCCAATATCAATAGCCTTACTTGCTCAAAGTGCCCTTGAGCAAGATGCATAACCTCTGCCCGTAGCTTTTATATCCACCTGAATGCCCTGAATGTCAATTTGAATAAAGGCTCGCGAAATGAAACCCATTGTGCGAGCGAGCGAGTGGGTGTCCTTGTCTTGTGACCTTGTGCGTCGCGGGCGGTCATGGCAACAGTGGCCTTGCTGGACACACACACACACACACACACACACACACACACACACACACACACACACACACACACACACACACACACACACACACACACACACACACACACCGTGGAGGAAGGAGGAGCCGGCTAAGCAGACGTTGTACAGAGGTCATTTGGAATCACATGCAGATTGAGTTACATTTATCTATCTTTGTTTTAGAGGTTGCGACAGCCCGGGGACACACATTTACACATTGTGTTTATGTGTGTGTGTGGGGGGGACGTGTGCGCGCCTGAGCACGTGCGAGTGTCCAGCTTCCTGCCAAGTTCCCCTGCCAAGGTTTACTGGCAGCGAAACGTTTTTTCATTGGATCTTGAGCTCCGAGTTGCATATTTGAGGGGCTTGCATCCGAAATGTCGAATACGTCCTTGTATCTTGGCTTTCATTTGTTTGATAAAAGTGTTTCTTTAGTATCACTATCACTTAAAAATAGAGATAGTTTGAGACCCGGCATGCGTGTCACCTTTAGTGCTCGTTCAGAGCGTGCATTATTTCAGAAGGAGTGGAAACGGGACAAATAAATGTCAGAGTGGTGGAGCTCCTCGTGTTCTCTGCCAGGTCAAACAAGAGGGCGAGCCGACCCATTTCTCTCCCCCCTGTTATTTTCTGCCGAATAAGCACAAGGTTATAATGGCATCCCTCAGACTGGCGTCTTGGAGTTAATTAGTGCGCCGTGTAAATTATTTTCTCGCCGAAGGCGGTGTACTGCACTCGTGACATGTGTCTCTCGCCCACGCACCCACGCGTTTCTTACCCCGTTACCTACCGCTGACCTTTTGGACCGGCCTCTTCCGCTCCCCGTGTTGACACCACCGCAAGTCATCTGAAAATCATACATAAATTACGGTCGCGGCTATAAAATACTGTCAAAGTGTACGTATTTATAGTCTGGCTCCTGCCATAATTTTCTTTCTCATTGCACATCTGCTGTCAGGTTTAATGGCTCAATAGCTCAGCTTCTTAACCGGAATCATTACCCTGAGTGATGTGGAATGTTTTTCAAGTTTTTCTACTTCTTCTTCTTCTGCTTATTGAAATGTATTTTTTGCTGCACTTATCTGAATTTTTGCTGCACTTATCTTTGCCTTCCCAGGCCTCGTGGGCCTTATTCACCCAGGAGCATTTTGGTTCCGTCTTGGTTCTAATGCTAGCTGGGATGGGGGGGGATGTAGAAATTACCCTTGCCTTTGCAATGATGCAAATCGATCATGACTTCAGTGGAATCTTCACCGGTTATGTCGAAGTTGCTTTCAAAATTTCATTCATTACTTCCATTTAGTATGAATTTGCGAACTTGTTAAATTACTTACACAACTTTTGGGTTACTTTCAAGGTAGAAGACCACCAAAAATATTGTAATTGATTTTTTTCACTTTTTACAAATTTAATGTGATCTTATGTATTTTGGCATACCTTTGGGGCAGGATGTACTGTATGTATCTACATATTTTCGTATATATCCATCAATCTATCTATATATCTAAAGCCTTCGCCTTTGCAATGTAATGGATGTTTGTTGAGTCCGTATAAAATAGCTTTGTTCCCCAATGTTTAGTAGCAGCAGAGGATGGGAGGTAGAATTCCCTATCCAGAAGGTAGCTTGTACAATAATGACCACCCTCCAGGAACGTCCTAGCAACCAAACTGAAAGTTAAATACATTTCCGATAACTAATCAGCCAGATCCATTGAGAGACTAGCCACAGCATTAGGATGTTTCAGGGACACTTCACCCATTTGCATTAAGCTTTGTATTGCTAGAAACCAAGTCCTATTGGTGTGCTAATGGTCGATCATTCCCTCATTTTCCCCAGAGATGGGAGATATCTGTATTGACCTCTAACACTTCCTTCTTTAAATGTCATGTGACGATTTTGACATCATTTAAAGAAGGAAGTGTTAGAGTTCAGCCTCTGGTGAGACTACAAGCACCCACTTTTCTTGGACAAGGTGGCACCAAAATAGAAATGGATGTTACATTTCCACTACAAATATGACCGACTTTCAATACAGATGAATGTGAAACTGGATGGAATGTCCCTTTTTAAGTGTTAGGTAGGAAGTCCGTCGCAAATGAATGGAATTAAATTGATCTTTCGGGTTGCAATCCCTATGCACCGTGCACTTATTGATACATACATCGATTCTTATTATTTATTCAAATAGATGTATTATGTTTTCCTTGCAAAAGGCAGACATTTATCTTGGGAAGGAATTTGCGACAGGGTACATTAAAGGGAACATGCACTTATTTACCACAATGAATGCATTGAATACATCTCTAATAAGCTGATCCATGACTTGCATGTCAAGCAGTTTGTCTGTGCCCTTTCCTCCGTGTCATCTTTGCACAACGTCTCCGCCATGGTTTCCGTGGCGATGGGTCGCTCCAATCACTCGGATGTTTGTTTTCCCCACTGACACCACGAGCAGAAAAGAATGATTGGTCCCAAACAGCAGGAGCAATCTAACTATAATCTAAGATTACATTGACAAGATAATACGTGAGGCAATCGTATTCAAACACTGCATTTGCATTTTTTTTTTCTCCACGAAAAAGACCATTGCGAAGCTTAATGTTCGGTTTGTTAAAACTAAGGCTTGAACAAGTGCAGGGGGATGGTGCTGTCTCTGAGTCTTCAGGCTCCATTGAATCCCCCTGTGGTACGACAAAAGGAGAGGAGACAGGGTTCTGACATCTTTATAGGCTTGGACGAAAGAAAAAGATGTATATGTATTACTTCAAACTATCTATTTTAAACTTGCCTAGTTTTTACTCTTTGCCATCAATCCAAAATCAACTGAACTGCAACATAATTAAGTCATTTAATAGCAAAGAGCGAATAATCGGCCATTTGCACTGCCAAAGTTGACCCCAACTTTACTAGCGGTCCATAGACAGGGTGGTGAATAAGGTAGATCTGGGATTGCCGGTATCTGCGGTTTCCCAAGCCCAGCCAATCAATCCAACGGCCTGAATTAATTATCGGACGAGCTTGCTACCTGCGCGCACTCGTCATTGCATCGAAACGGTCTTCCACAAGGCCCTCCTTTTGGAGAACAGGGATCTCATCATTTTCTTTATTGCCTGTTTTAATGGGGTGATATCATGCTTTTTCAAATGTTCCCTTTGCTTTAGACTGTCATATGACGTATGTTTACATTTTTTTTTTACGCCTGCTACGCCAGAAAAATCGAAGTCTGAGCCAGAGGGAGTTTTCACGCCCTCTGCGGACACCCCTCAGTAAGTGTGTGAAGCAGCTTGTTTGTGCTCAGACTTGACTTCCGTAGTAGGGTGATGCACACTGTGCATTGAACGGTGCAGAAGTTGCACCTCGGGGCTACCTGCAATGTTTGCAACTTCTCGGGGGTGTGAATTTGCAGACAAATGATTTTGCGGAAGCGGAGAGCGTAAGAATGATGAGGGGTATTACTAACATACAGGCACGTAACCCTATTCTAGTCATACCCCCAAATGCAATTATTAACCCTAAAAAAGTAATAAAATTGAATCTTTAATGGTTGTTATTCTGTAATGCCTTATAGTGCAATTTGAACCCCATCAAAATATTAATATTTGGTCTGATCTTTCATGTTTTCTGTTTTCTTAATATGTACAGAAATCCACATCACTATTTTTTTATTTTTTTTTTATTTAACCATTGCCGTCATTTGGTCTTTGTCTTTGTTTCAGTCTTATTTGTCATTAATGTGTCTTTTTGCGTTTTGTGTCATTTAGACATTTAAACACCAACTGCTGCTATAGAGTGCCAAACTGTACTTCGTTGTGTATTACAATGACAATTCAACCTTTCAGAATGGAGCTCTTCAGACTCCCTTCGATGGGGGGGATTCCCCTCACGTGTTGACACGCCCCTCTCCATCACACACACACAAGCCGCACCATCATAGAGCTAGAGTGATAGAGTGGGCCGCTTCCTGTCACCAACAACTGTTGTAGCAGTCTTCAGTGGTTTTGAGCACCTTTTACAATGCCCTCCACTGGGCTGATATATCACCCACAGCCAACAGTATCAGAGCCTCTGGCGTTTCCCCGTGCTTCAGTGTTCATCAGGACCGCCATAACAGCCGTCTGTTGTTCCAGATAGCGCTCGGGCGTATCGCACAAGCTGTCCCATCTGGTTGACACGTCCATTATGACTTTGTGGGACCGGCGCTGTCACACGGCGTGTTGAGAGGATAGAGCTGCAGTGGCTTTAGTGCTCCTCTGAAAGAAGGTTGACACTTTTCTGCAGCTGGCCGAGCAAGCGACTGGCACAGCAGGGGGACATGTGGCCCCCCGCTGGCTGGGTAGCTAGATTTATAGGTTTATAAGGCGCGTACCCACCAGGGGTACTTTTCCCGATAGGAACCTTTCCGGATCCGCCCTTGGAACTCTTTCGACTGGCTCAGAACGTCCTCCAGCAGAGGAGGTGCTTCTCTGAGCCGCTCGTAGCTCGTCGACGCTCTGTTGATAAGCGTCTCGGACTTCCCTGTGGTGCGTTCGAGACGACTGGGAGCGAACGCGTGGGCGGAGCAACAAAAAAAAGTACCGGGACTAAAAAAATCCTGGTGGGTACGCGGCTATAGTGTTCCGGCCACTTTCACTGAGCACAATGTCCACATTTTTAAAATGATCTGTTACAGTAGGGTGACCAGACGTCCCCGGTTTCAGTGGACAGTCCCCGTTTTCAGTGTCCTGTCCCCCGGCTACTGCTGTCCCCGGAAACGTCCCCGGTTTTCACTGTGACGGAAAGATCCGAAATTGGAATAAAGGCACGAGCGCTTTTAACTATCATATCGGGGAATCAGCATAAAGGTGGCCCGGCGGCTGAGAAGGTGCCATGCACAGAAGCCGCGGAGAGGGGAGGGACAGCGGGGAGCGGATAGTAGTCCGCTCCATCGTTAGATTACTGCTTGCAGCCATCTTCAAGTTGTAGCGTTTGTTTCTAAAGTTACCGTTGTAGGCCCTGTTGCATACTTTGCGCCCTCTGTTGTCTGAAGGGTGTAATTGCAACAGAGATATTTTGGTGGTGGAAATCCTCTTGCTCAGTGACGCCAAGCTCATCTGTAGAATGACATGCTCTTTAATTCCACGCACGGAGACCTGGTGTCTTACAGCGAAAGCCACTCACAAGCAGGCTCCGGCCTGCCGCCAACAGCCAACAGACAACTTTACCGAACCATTAGAGCACGTTGGAGGAAGAGGTTCTGAAAAGGTCTCTTTGGACTGCTTACATGCTCGGGCGTCATGTGAAACCACATGGCCACTTCCCCACTGAGGCTAGGCCACAACTATAAGCCCCACTTAACCTTCTGTGGGTAAGGCAATATAAATGCATTATGAATGCATTAACTCAACTCATTCACACCTCAGGGATTCAAAACTCAATCATTGTGTGTGTGCGCGTTTGTGTGTTTTTGTGTGCTCGTGTGTGTAATGCATTATGAATTCATTCACACATCAAGAATTCAGAACGCAATCATTACGTGTTTACCAAAGTTATTTTGCGGCATAATAAAATAGAAAGCTACTTCCCTTTCGATTAAAGAAATGTATAAAGTTGACCAATGTTTTATTCCTCTGACCAGTATTTCCTTGTAGGTGTTTGAGTGTCTCAATGTGTTTTCTTTCAGAATAATCCCTTTTTATAGTTTACTCGCAGGGACAACTTAAGCATGGAGCATCTGTATGCATCTGTTGCCAACCGAGCATAACAGTAGAAGGCAAACAAAAAAGAGCTTGTTAGGATCTATTAAGGCACTTTGAGCCTCAATGGCACAAAAACAGACTGCAAATGATCCAACTGGCAGATGGTGTGCGTACAGGTGGCTCCGGTTCCAGTCACAATGAGAACAAACACAGGGAAAGCATCATCTTCAACCCGGTGCTGAGGTGGGAGCACAAAGAAACCGAAAACCGAAAAGTTTTAAAAAATTATAAGATGTAGCAAGAAAGAAATGTAGCACAAAAAATGGCTGACAATTCTGCCGTGCTGGTATCAGTCAGAAACGTAATCCGGATTTTATATCTTCGTCCATCTCTCTATCCTTCCCCCTATCTGCCTTTAATCTAGTTTTCCGTAATCCATTTTGGGTCGGCTGCGCCACACCCGCTATACAGTCTGGTCGGGATGGAGGCTGATCTGAAAACCACCTTGTGTTTGTCTCCTTAGATTCCTGCGATAGAGGAGAGGATGCTGGGGTTTTCATTTACACTTTGCACTCTTTCTGGATGGATGGATGAATGAATGGAAGGGTGGATGGATAGATGAATGGATGAATTACTGGCTAGATGATGGATGGATAGATTAATGAATGGATAGATTAATGAATGAATGAATGGATAGATGGATATATTAATGGATGAATGAATGGATAGATGGATAGATGAATTAATAAATCGATAGATTAATGGATGAATGAATGGATAGCTGGATATATGAATGAATTAATAAATGGATAGATGGATATATGAATGGATGAATGAATGGATAGATGGATAGATTAATGGATGAATGAATGGATATATTAATGAATGAATGAATAGATAGATTAATGGATGAATGAATGGATAGATGGATATATTAATGGATGAATGAATAGATAGATGGATATATTAATGGATGAATGAATGGATAGATGGATATATGAATGAATGAATGAATGAATGGATAGATGGATAGATTAATGGATGAATGAATGGATAGATAGATAGATTAATGGATGAATTAATAGATAGATGGATATATTAATGGATGAATGAATAGATAGATGGATATATTAATGGATGAATGAATGGATAGATGGATATATGAATGAATGAATGAATGAATGGATAGATGGATAGATTAATGGATGAATGAATGGATAGATAGATAGATTAATGGATGAATTAATAGATAGATGGATATATTAATGGATGAATGGATTCCAACAATTGTATTCAGGCTCATACCCAGTAACATGTGGTCAACATGTAGGCATAACAGGCATCCAGCTTCTGGCTTCCATTCAGGAGTTCTCCCTGCTGTGCGGTAATGAGACCCTTCACAGTGTACCATTACTGTCGGCAGCACAATGCTGCTCAACGCTGCCCTCCACATCCAGTGTGAGAACAGAGACCTTGAATCAAACACACGTATGTGCATGTGTAGTGATAATGATGATGGCCGTCATCATCATTTTCATCATGTTCATACAAAATATGAATATAGATATTTACAAAACAATAAAAGACATTGAATCTTTTTTATCTGGAAAAATAATAGTGGTTCTGTTCCAGGTAATACTGTTTTGTGAGTTAGTGTGTGGTTGAGTAGGGGTGGTTGTGTACATAGAGCCCCATGCCCTGCTGGCTTTGAGTGAGAGGTAGAGACGGAGAGGAGGAGAGTGGCGTTATAACACCTGCTGAGTAATGCAAACTCTGCGAAGTGTAACCTCACACACTGACGGCTGTGACAAAAGAAACGCTTTTTATTTAACAAACGAGGAATTTCATCATATGTGTAGGCTGTATAAACACATATGCACAATACAGGGCTAAAGGTTTTCCATATTAAGAGTTCACACACTCATTGTAATTGTGCATTTACAAACAATAAGTACTTATTTTCTTACTTTGCCATCTGCCTTATTTATCACAAATCATATTTATATCGAAATAATATTACTATTATTTACGTTTACCAAATTCATTAATTACCTTGCACCACTAGGTGGTGCTGTATAAAAAGGACTAATTCACCCGATGGGAATGAACCGTGGATTACATTGCGGGATTTCTGGTTTCTCTGTGTCCAAAGCCTACCAAAACCATTGTTAATTTTGATGGACTGCAAGATTTTATTATTTATTATTTGCATGATGGAAATAATGGTCTCCAATGCCCACTGAAAACCGCTGTCCTTAATTGACCACATGGGGCGCTAGAACAGGGAATAAAGATGGATCAACTGTAATTGGGTTTTATCCGTTACTTGATACGTCATTAGATATCTTTTTCGGTAGACCATATTACACGAATGACCATGCGATGTATTTCCCTAGTGTTCTTTTTGGTTTGCAAGTTCTCTGAAAACAAACTGTTTTTGGTCAATAAGACACGGTCAAGAGTCTCCGGTGTGACTGAGAACTGAGGCAATGAAGTCACACAATGCAGCTTCATATATATTATATTATATTATATATTTGGCCGAAGACAATACTGGTTATAATTAAAATTAACAGCAAACAACCCGAATGAATGAGGATGCATTCTGCAGTAGGTCTGTTATGTTGACTTGGCGTTGTGTCCTTGTGTTTTCTTTCTGTGACACAACAGTTAGGGAAGCTTCTTATCCGAATTACGACCCCCCCAGATAGTCCCGCCATCTGCCCTGATTCTGCCGCCACTTGTGCAGCAGGACTACTTTATCTGAATCTGAACGAGAGAGAGAGAGAGAGAGAGAGAGAGAGAGAGAGAGAGAGAGAGAATGAGAGAGAGAGAATGAGAGACAGACAGAGAGAGAGAGAGAGAGAGAGAGAGAGAGAGAGAGAGAGAGAGAGAGAGAGAGAGAGAGAGAGAGAGAGAGAGAGAGAGAGAGAGAGAGAGAGAGAGAGAGAGAGAGAGAGAGAGAGAGAGAGAGAGAGACACAGAGAGCGAGAGACAGACAGACAGCGAGCGAGAGACAGAGAGCTAGAGACAGAGAGAGAGACAGGGGGCTTGGTCCCCTCACTCTGAGAGCAGGT
>OMLJ01046986.1:0-10043 GCA_900302595.1 Gadiculus argenteus | reverse complement strand
ACATTCCCATCATGGAGCAGCCCTGTCACTTAGGTTCGTGGTGCCCACATTTTCCCTCATTTTGAGTTTTCCACATGATCCTAAAACACCAGTATAAGCAACAATGGGCAGATGCAAAGGAAGTATACTTCCTTTTACCTCATACAGAAGAATAACTGAGAAATAGAGCAGGGCTGAGCCACAAATCCCCACAGTCAGCTTCTGTGACCTCTCCCACCAGGAACTACATGAGAACCACACACACATAGCCTAATACAAACCCTTGCGTGCACACATACACACACACACACACACACACACACACACACACTCACTATGTAAAGTGGTAAGTAAGGTAATAATTACTAAATGTAATTAATCTGAATCAGATCAGAATTTATTTTATTACATGCTTATTGTACAAGTTGTAATGATAATAATAATTAATTAATTAATTATTGTTGCTTTTATTGTATCATTATTATTACGTAATCATCAATTCCAGATATTATTTGTTGAATTTAATTATCTTTTTCTATAGATCCATTTATGATATCTTAATTGTCCTTCCCTGAAGACGGTAGCTTTTGAGGGGTTTATTTTAAAGTTATGCCAAGTCCTCATCACATGAGAGAAGGGTTATGAAGTTGGTCCGACCTTATGAACTTTAGAAAGACAGCAGGTTGTACCTGAATTGATCAATCCAGCCTTCATGTCCTTTATAAATCCATAATAACATCACATATCATTGGTTTGGTGCTGGTGTTGAGGTTCAGGGACTTAGAAGTGATGCCCCAGTGGGCCACAACCAATGGCTGTGAGTTTATTCTGTTATTCAATTGTTTTCTATTGTTTGGTTTTGTTCATCAATAATTATTTCAAAGTTTATATTCACAGATGTTTTGTTTTTATGATCTCCTATGTTGAAGGAATAGGAAACTTGTTTAATGCAGTCTTGTGTCATGTCAGCCCACACAGCATCAGGTGGATTTAGATGCACTCGGTTACGCATCAGAGAAAACTGTAGGGGTCAGCTCTGGTATGGAGACCCTGGTTCAAGTCCCACCACGGGCCGACTCAATCTAAGCATCTGGATGAGATTCTGGAAACCAAACGCTGTCCTGTTTCTTTGAATGTAAATTATAACCCAAGATGATAAAGCTGGTGTCATAGTTGGTGTCTGGGTGAGGTCATGTACTGATGTAACAATGATAATTGTTGGGAAGAATGAGAGGAATGGATCAGGAAAGCTGAGCTGGATGACAGCAGGAGATTGAGGAGGAGAAGGTTCCATACGGCCTTATCCATCCCTAGTGTCTGCGGCGGCCCCTGCACAAGCCCCATGCTTCAACCAGCAACCAATGGGATTCCACCATAAGGACCTTCTGATCACAATACGGGATCATCCTTCTCACTTTAAACAAACCCCCTTCACCATGTCATGGGGATCCTACACAAATGATTAGTGGATAGAGCGTATAGCGTGCGCCTGAGTTCACAGGCTATACCACGGGCTTAACTCTGTATGACGAGTTCGACAGGTCATTGACCTTTCAGGATAATCTTGACAGGTCAATCTTGTGCGTCTCGGGTATCAGCTGGAGTTCAGTTTCAAACAATTGACGTGGAAGTGACACAGATGCGGTGCACTGCGCTCTGTCAACTTTGCACTCTAGACTAGGAATATAAATATATAAAGCCCAAATGATAGGACACTGAGACGATCTTATCGGGGAAACGGTATACGTCTTTTACAAAAAGTAAAGGAGAAATGTGGAAAGGCCAAGGTGTTATGACCCAAAATAACTGGATCTTTCCATTTATAAAAAAACAATACACAATAATACATAACATCATTATCATGATGTATGATCATCATAACATGCCACTTACATTGGGGTCCGTCAGGTCTGTGTCAGTGGAGGGGCGGCGCACTCGCTGGGGCCCCCGAGGGCCTGATAAGTCCTGCTCCCCCGCCTCCTCTTCTGCTGTCCGCTCCCACTCCCTTCCACACAACGCTGTGAATTCGCCGGAGTAGGGCCGATAGTCCGCCAGCGGCCTGCAGCACGTGTGCTTGACGTCGGCCCAGGCGGGGCTGCTCCCGGCCGCGTTGCATAGCCGCTGCTGGGGGTTCTGGGGGTGGTGGGGGTGGGTGGTGCTGGTCCTCTGGGCAGGCAGCGTGGAGGCCTTGCCTGGGTAGGTCCTGTACGGGTCGTCTGAGGAGGGAGCTGCCTGTGGGGCGACGCACATGGAGCCTGGAGGCAGAGAGAAAGGAGGGATGTGAACGCGAACACATATCTGAGCCTTCACCACAGGCCTGTTTGGTCAGTGGTGTGTGTTTTATCACAAAGCAAAAAAGTGTTATTAGTATAGTCTGTCTCTGGGGAACCAGTTGGGTAACAACACAGACATGCAGATAGAGATGGCGTTAGATTCTAAAAATGTGTATTCAGAATGAAATTATAGTTTGATATGGGATCAATCGCCTCTTTGTGTTTTGGTGATATTAAGTATGATTCTCGTAATAAAAAAGTCCAGTGTTGAGCAGCAAAGGCGTAGCGAGTCTGTACCTGTGCTGCTGTGACCTCTCCTGCTTCCCTCTTTACCAGCTTTCCTGGCCACCTTCTTCCCAGCTTTGTGGCCTCTTTTAGCAGCTGATCTGGGCTCTGTGGCCACACCGTTCATATGGAGGCTCTGGAGACGGACACACACATCAAACACTGCTCAATGACTCAATGACTCAATGACTGCTTTGCCTGGTAAACAAACAATAACTCCAGATTTCTAGATTACAAAGTGTTGGAAGATGGAAGATTTGTGTGCGTGTTTCATTCCAAAAGTCCTGGCTTTTGGATCAACACACTCACCCATGTACACAGACACACACACACAAATAATCAAAATCAAATAATGTTGCTCAAATGTTGATCAAATGCGCCCACATTGGCCACTTGGCCAACATCAACACAGGCAGTGCTGCCAGGGCAAGGGGCCAGGGAGGCAAGTGGCCAAGTGGCCAATCACAGACGTTTGTGTGTCTGCGATTGAGCCATTAGGACCAGAGTGTTTAGTTGGCTTTCTAGAAAAATAAAATGCAACAACACACATAAAGAAGTACGGTGAACTCTTGTGATGTATGGTCTTGTATGGGTGATGTGTAACACATCAGTAGGTACAGTAAAGTGGGGTCACAGGGGTCACAGGGGGTCACTCACAGGCTCTCTCCGGAGGCTGCCACACCAATCCTCACTCAGCTTCCTCCTCTCAAACACACCAGCCTGCAGATCCAAATAAAGAAAGGAGACATACTAATCTTGTGCAGCAGCACTCCACTCCGGTGTGGATTGGTTTCCGTAGCAATGATTAACAACATCAATAGATGTAATTGTATAATTGACTGGGGTTAATTCACATTGAGTCAAAACAATTAGAGATCCAATTTTCCAATTACACAGACACATTATGACTCAACGTGTGTGTGTGAATGTCAGGTGTACCAGGGGGAGTGCTTTATCCTTCCTCTTAGCTCCCGACTGGCGGCTTCCATTGGCTCCTTTTGCGTCCGTCCTACGCCTGGACTTCCCCGGTGCTGTAGCCAGAGACACACACGTGGCTTTGTACATAAAGATGAAGAGGAAGACACACAGGTGGCAGTGTCCTGGCTAAAACTACTAATCCTCCCCCTGTATAATTGGCTGAATCATTAATTCCCTCACTCTCCACCTCAAGCTTGTGTGTGGTGAGCGTTCTGGCACCGATTGGCTGCCGTGCATCACCTACACATTGGTGGTGATTAGTGAGGTTTGAGTTTCCAGAAAAAAAGTGCTATATAAATTAAATAAATAATAATCATAATAATCATAATCATAATAATAATAATAATTATTATTATTATTATTATTATATTATTATTATTATTATTATTATTATTATTATTATTATTATTATTGTACACATATGAAGGTAGACACACACGTGGCATTGTACATAGAGATGAAGGGAGACACATGGTGACCAAAGAGGGTTCGGACTCGGGACCGGACTCTGAAGCCTTGCATCGTTTTTGCTATTCACTGACTTTGTCTTTATAGCTCAGGCACACAGAGGAGCTTAGCCTACTTGATGTTATATTTACCTTGATCCTGACTGTTTGTAAAGTGGGCTAAATCTTCTTGGCTCCTGGAAGCCGGCCAGGCAGCAGCATTACCGCAGGGGTTATCTGCCGTGGATGGGGGAAGAGAACATTTTGAGAGATTGAAAAAGTCAGGAGGGGAGGGGGGACAGGGGGATGACTGATGCATAGTCAAAATTGAATAGTACTATCATCCAATTCATATTTTCGAAAATTCATATTTTCGTAGGTTATGGTAGCTGGCATCTAAAATAGAAACAATCTCTCTCTCTCTCTCTCTCTCTCTCTCTCTCTCTCTCTCTCTTGCAATAACCAAATGGGATTTTACTCAGGGGACCTGCTTCTCTTGATTGGAGCGGCAGAATGGCGGACACGCAGGTTAATCGGCTGGTCGGGTCTATCTGAAGTAGGGATCGACCGACATGGATTTTTTAGGGCCGATACTGATACCGTTTTTTTTTATCAGCCTTAACCGATATGCCGATTTTCTTGAGCTGATATTTGGATCATAATAATATCGGCCAATCAATCACTAATCACTAATCACTCGAAAGGGGAAGTAAGCGTTTCCTGGAGGCCACTGTTGCCAACTTGCCATCCATGAATGTGGGGATAAATGAGGTGAGATGAGATCTGGATGATTGAGAATCCTAGTATATACACACAGAGACCTCTGAAACCTGACAAAAAACTATGCTTGAGTCAAATAAATCTCAGAACCCTCGGATAGCAGCCCTGGGTGAAAAGGAGGCGTGGGAATTGGGCTCATTGGCCACAGGGCGGCACTACAGAGCAAGCTGTTTATGACAGAGGAAACCCTATGCTGAAGTCACAGTAGGGAAACATGATGGTACATACCCAGGGCTTTGACATCTGATGCTGATTTGGATATGTGCGTTCTGCAAGCACAAGAAATAATGGAGAAACAACCATTCAGTGTCAAGAGCTTGTTCTAACGACGTTAGCTCTACGGGAATGTTTGGGTCGCTCTTTGAGTTCAATAAGTCAAACCGTTTCAAACAGGATCTAGGCTTTCAGTGATGGTACACAGAATCATCGAGCAGTACCAAACGGTGGCTCACTGCAAACAATATGCTTTAAACAGACTTATTTTTTGATTATGGGATCACAAAGTGCCCTTTCACAAAGGAGTTTGTACACATATAGTTACACTCGTCGCTTTACTAAAACCAACATGGAGAATAGAGTTGTGTGAGGTCAGCTAGGAAAGTCAGACAGAGCAGCCTTTCCTCTCAGGGGGAAGAGAGTTAGGCCCAGTCCCATTTATCTCCCCTTAACAAGAACACTTGCTTTTAGTGCCCTTAGCTGCAAGTCAGCTCCCAAGCTGGCTAGTGTTCAAGAATAGATTTTAAGGGAAAAACAGCACTCCCCCTTGCTCCCCTAAGTATTGGGACACCCTTCCCCTTCGCAGGAATGTGCAAAATCTAGGGTTAGGGCTCAAATCTTGGGGAAGAATTGGGACAGGGCCTAAAGGTGTTCTGTCAGCTAAGAACCGTGCATGTTTGTCTTGGATCGGCTTATGCCAACCAGCCCCGTAAGCTGCCGACTGCTAGCCCAGTAGGCTAGCAGTGGTTCTTATTTTAAAAAAGTGGTTCTTATTGAAAAAACACTTATCCCAGAAACCTATTTTTTTAGTTACACCAAAAACACCTGATGTTCCCAATAGCAAGTGGGGATTACTGTTTGTACTTGGTCCTTTGTCGCTGAGAGGGAGGAAACAATGGTAAAAAGTCTGAATGTCTGAAGGGGTGGTTAAAGTATTAACCATGCACAAGTAAAACACGCACTGCCTGTCCTGCCATACGGCTATCCCACATTGAAAATCTTTTTCACTTGAATGGATGAACAAAATAGGATTTAAACTACCATTGCATGCACCCTGTGAGAGCCACAACAATAACACGCCTTTAACTTTCTGGACGTCATTTAGGAGCAGATATGGATCAACAAGGAAAATATTTGTTAGTTGCAGCCCTTAATCATATGTGCTCTAGCTAGTTATGTATGATTTTGCAAATGGAAAGATTAACAATGAGGACTACACTAGTGTGTTTTCCTTTGTTTTGTGTTTCTTCCTTTCTTAGTGATAACAAGTGTATTTCACTCTGCTGGGTTTCATAATAAAACAACCACAAGTGATATCACCTTGTTGACTACATCCACTCAAGCAACTTAGCAAGTTCATTAAATGACCCTTTGTACAAATGCTTCTTTCCTCCCTTCCTCTCTCCATTTGAAAGGTGCATGGTGCGTGGTTAGCATTGGTATTGCCACTGTAGTCAAGGAGCCTGATGCCAAAGTCATGGTCATCAAGACCACAGCCACGTCAGCCTCCCCTTCTTTAATATGCAATAGCACGGCCATCCAGAGACATGACAAAGAACCACTTCCATCCAATTATGGTAAGTCACTAGGACTGTGAGAAAAAACCCTTTTGGAGTTCACCTTTTGTTACTTTAAACCACACAACCCTCTTTGATGTTGACCTCGATATGATACTTCCTTAAACAAGTACTGTGCTTTCATTGGTACAGGACACTTGGTGGATGTTGCCAGCTTTTCTTGTGTTGTCCTATGATCATGTGTTATTTTGCCTATTACTTTGCTGTCAATAAGTGTGTAACATCCATTATCTGTGTGTACAATCGGTCTTACCTTCTTTTCTTCTTTTTAGCAGTGGACCCCTGCATCTGAGATATCTCCTGAAGACAAATGATATGATGATGTTAAGCATTTCAGTTGTCACACTTGAATTCATTGTACATTTGATGTCTGTGTATTATATTATACTGTATATGTGATGTACAGTATCCGCTAGGACACATTTTTTTCAACTGATCAAATTATCTTTTTGGCTTTCAGTCTAAAATGCCCTGGTGTTATGCTGTATCCAGAAGTGTTAATTTAAAGCACAGAGCTTTAGACAGCCTGGCCTCCAGAGCAGCTGTCATCTTTTTTATTATCATGATTTCATAATCAGCTTTCTATTTCCTCTTCTGGGCCAGCGAAATCCTCCACGGTCCAAATCCACTGGCCAGGGCTATTTGGCTCCATTTAATCAACATACATGTCAGAAGAGATTACCTGCCCCCCTAGCGTTGTCTTAGAGGCATGTGGGGCCGGGAATGCAGGCACTATTCATAATTTTAAAGTTCTCTCTGTGTCATGAGTGTTTCATTTGCAGCATAATATTGAAAAGTGTCACAGAAACAGAATAAGGGTGCACGGTTTAGCCATACTGTAGAGTTTTCAAGGACTCCAGGCCAATTAGCTCAATACCAAATGTAATGAATCTGTCTGAAACTGAGAACCTATAATTAGTGTATGCACATAGTAGTGAGGGAGTTTTTTCTTGCCCTCTTGGGGGCTGGGGTTAAGGGAATACAAATACAATTTATTTGAAGTAGTGCAGGACTTATCTACATGTTGCTTGTACTCCTGTCGTGAGTCAAACAATCATGTGTGCACTCAGAGAATCACGGAAGAGAAACATTAACATGAACAATTGAAAGGTGTGGCACAATTACATATTTGTCAATGTGCCAACATTCTTTTTTGTGTGTTTGTGTGTGTGTGTGGTGAACTTTTAACAATGTATATCAATTTATTGTTTAGTAATTTGCGTAACACCTGCAGTAGTGGGCTATCACTGCTGTACTAAGGGAATAGGTTGGTTCGACGATTGCCAGTACTTGCACTTTGTTGTACGAACATCTGTATTTTACCAATAGCGATGTATTGTGACACTTCCTATGACAAATGTACTTATTGTAAGTCGCTTTGGATAAAAGCGTCTGCTAAATGCCCCAAATGTAAATGTAAATGTAAATGTGTGTGTGTGTTAGCCACACCATGGAGATAGACCTCCCAGCCCCTTTGCAGCGGCTGCTGTCCTCCCGTAGCACCACAGGGCTGGCGGAGCGGCTACAGGAGTGACTGGAGTTACGGCTGGGCACAGTGAGGGTGTCCCCGTCCCCGGAGCTCTGTACCGCCTCATACAGGCTGTCGATGGAGCCCTCCTGCATGTCAACAACACGCATGTGTTTACAAAGGGGGGTATCAAGACAGTCTGCATCTATACACACACATCAGTGGATTGATTGATTGCATGCCAAGCAAATGGTCACATATAGAAATGCATATACTGAAATGGAATTGTTTATACATGCACACATGAAAATGGATGGAACGCCATTAATCACCCACACCAACACCAACACATGCATGCACACACAAAAACTTTCTGCTTACGAGGGAATGGGTGTTCTTGTGAGGCTTTATCGTGGGATGCTGTTTCAAATCTCTTTTTAAGATTTAGATTGTCTAACATGGTCAGATGGAATGAAAATGTCCTAAAGCAAGCCTCTTCGGGGATTAAAATCCATTTAATTTCATCAGGGCGTTACTCTCGGTAGAATATCTTGGACTTCAACTTGCATCTAATATCTAGTTCATCGTCTATGTAGGAACTTGGGATTGAAAATTGATGATTGGTCTTAGTGAGGCGCCTCAACTTCTGTTGATGCTTTGATCTCTGGAACACAACCATTACTTTATTTGATTTAGAATTAACCTTAATAACATAACATTTTATGATACGTTCCTGTGCTTCCCCCTATATGGGCACAGGTGTATCCAAAACAGCTATACATCCATAGGACATCTTTAGGACCCCAAGGGTCCGAAAGATCCTTAGGACCCTTGGGGTCCTAAAGATGTATAGTGGATAAGAAAGAGGACAAGAAACTGTCTGTAGCATTGAGTATGCATGCTATGCATTTTTATGAATCTATCATCTAAGCCTAAACTCCACAATATCCTTTCATGTGGAAACCCTAGTGACACTGGAGTAGAACTACTGTGACAACTGTCTGCCACGTCAGAAGTCAAGACATGACACCACTGTCAAGAGTCAAGTCTCACTTACTAATGCAAACGGTATGGTTCTGAGGTTCAAAAACACTTCATTTACAATGTACACTAAAATAATATACCTCTTATACTATCATATATTGCAGTGAGGCTGTAAAACAAATTAAACTCACAATTCAGCAGGGAGCTTCTTCAATGGCCTGTGCTTAACAAAGAGTACAAGCCAGTAACCGACACACAATAAACAATACATAAGCTTAGCCCTTACCAGTGAAAAGCAGAAGAGATTCATCTTGGACCACTATGGCCTCTCCCTCCCTATCTCTCTCTCGTGTTCCACTGTATTGTCGTAAATGTGGCGGACGGGAAACAGTACACAAGAGTGACGGCCAGAGACCCGAGACAGATGACAGCTTTCCCGGTAGCCTGCTGTCTCCACAGATTAAAACCAGGGTTGAAATCCCTCCCTTAATCCAATAGATGGACCACCATTACTCTGCTGGGCCGATCTCACTGCACAGCAAGATCAACGTTCGCAGAGCCAACACCTCCATACGTGTGCAGGGGGCAACATACTATTCTTCGCCTTTGGTCGCATTTCACCGGAAAGAACACACAGGCGTTGGTTCCTATGGTTGCTCTGCATTCGGGCAATGCCTTGCTCATGGGCTGAGCCTGAGTCAAGAGTGGTCATATGCAATGTATTCTTTGAAAACATGAAGAGATAACCATTGGACCATGGAGAGGAAATCCAATCCAGAGGCTTGAGGAGGGACTTTTTCTGGTCAGCCCCAAAGTGTGATGTAGATTAAAGAGCACAACCAATCATATTTTGACCCAGCTGCCAGAGAACAAATCAAGCTCATCATGTGAGGCGAGCTAAGAGTGCAACACACACACACACACACACACACACACACACACACACACACACACACACACACACACACACACACACACACACACATGGGATTTATTAAATGTATTGAACGTCCTCAGACCCTGCACTCAGAGAATCACGGAAGAGAAACATCAACAT
>OMLJ01046982.1:9322-22097 GCA_900302595.1 Gadiculus argenteus | reverse complement strand
AAGAGGTTACCATAGCTATAATCGGACATTCTTTAG
This sequence comes from Gadiculus argenteus, assembly GCA_900302595.1. Classification (NCBI taxonomy): domain Eukaryota; kingdom Metazoa; phylum Chordata; class Actinopteri; order Gadiformes; family Gadidae; genus Gadiculus; species Gadiculus argenteus. Next base: position 22,061 of record OMLJ01046982.1, on the reverse strand, counting down.
CAATAGTCGCAGCAGTGGCACTGGTCAAGAACGATGTCTCAGCATCAGCGGAACAGTGTTCCCTCTGGTGAAAATGACCGTACACTGTTATACATCTCCCTGTTTCTAAGCTCTTCTCGTTATCTGTTATTCATGTCTGCACTAAACGAGGGCCATCCTGAATGAGGCTAACGTCGTAGTCTCGTCGCTGGCTGAGATGGTTTGACCTGCTACGGCCTTGTATATGCTACCTGGTCTCTGTGCAGGCTTGCGTCACCCCTGGATTCTGGCCACCTGCATTTGTATCCTTGAACTAACTTAAATCCAGTCCATGTCGGTGGGTCACAGAGACCTTGCCGACCGTAACTCTTTCGTTCTCTGTGTTGCGATTGGTCAAAATAGCCAGCTGTCATGGGGGCTGATGTGTGTGTCAGTAGTTCATTGGGTCACAGTGAGTTCACCCGCTCGCCTGTCTGCCTTGTTATAGTCGTCTGGCGCGCTTGGTCTGGTTGAGCCTGAGTCTGAGTGATGCCAAATTTTACTACACATTTTTAAAGATTGTCCTCAAAATGTTTTTCAGTCTGCAGGGAGTGCAAAACGTGGATTATCTTGACCCAAATACTAAATTAGTTTTAGATTAGCTCTTTGTTTTTGGCTCAGCCTTTACAGAGTAAGCTTCAACATTTAAGTGCAGCTCTGTCTGCTGTGTTCTTCATTTTGCCTCAAAATGACACGTACATCTAATTCAGGTAACCTGTATTCAGCAATGGATTTAAAGTCAACGCAAACACTAGCACTGTGTTTCTAAAATAAACATGATCCGTTAGTTAATCCTGGCTTTATTTTTGCATTACACAACTGCAAACTAGCTATTAACGGTATAATGTTTAATTGTCGCTGTATCTCTGTCCAGAATGCCATCAGGGGCTCAGTCTCAGGAGCTTCGTGACAGGGGCCCGCCTCCTCCTGTCACTCGTGCCGGACGCAGCGCCGGATTGGCCAAGGCGGCTGCCAGCAGTCCTACCCCTGAGAAGCGGCCGCGCGGGCGACCTCGGAAAGACGGGAGCACCGGCCGCTCCGCACTGCCGCCGACTCCACCACCTCCACCCCCAACTCCTCCCCTGCCACAATCAAGGACAAAGTAAGTTGATGCTGCCATCTGAACACTCTTCGTGTATCTAGGCCTTGAGCTGACCGTACACCTCCCCCTCGGATACTTCAGCCGCCTGCAGCTCAAGAGCTTTTTATGTGACAACTTAATTCCTCATTTATATGGAGCTCCTTCTTTAAATTAGCTTGTGTAAAACCGTTAGATGGACTGGTTTTGACCGGTCTAAATTATATATATTTTTTGCAAACAATACTGTAGTCAAGACCACCATGGTGTGCTTTCTGTAATTGCGCACCAGGGGACTCCTAATTACTACAGCCTGGCTTTTCTCAGTCAACCTATTGAGTTCTGTATTAATGTATGTATTGTCGTGCTGTATAAGTCGAATCAGCATTTTAGCTCTGCCTCTTTTGTGTCGAATACAGTGAGGGATTCCTTTTTTAAGAGAGAAATTACATCCTCAACAACTCAACTCAATCAGAACACATTTGTATTAGTTGTGTAGCCATAGTACGACAACATGTACGACATCTATAGCCCAGAATTAACAAACACCCACAGCTTGCCGATAAGTTTGTGCAGATTGTATACAATTTAAAGAAAACATTGTTTGTTGGCCTGTCTACGTTAACTAGTAGAGCATGGCATTAACACGGTCTGGGTTAGGGGTTCCATCCCCATGCCAAGAGTGCACTCACTGATTCTGACTGACTCATTTGATAAAAACCTCCATCAAATGGCATATAGATGATATATGTATTTGGTAAAAGGAACTAAAAGGAATTCACCCCCCCAAACTCATTCTGGCCCATACCTTCCTTATACTCCTTAAGACCATTAACGTACCGCCTTATCTAGAAGTGACCTTCCTTGAAAGAATTCAGACTATTTCACTATATACAGGGCTTCGGTTAGCCCATTACTGGAGCGCATGTAAATGCATCAATCTAATCACTGCCATAAACGGATTATTGTCAGTAGTAGCTGTCCAGCTGCGTGCAGACAGGCTCTGTTTGTTGTGTGGCGTCACTGCCGTACTCTATCTGGCAGACTCCCTGGGCCACTGTTTTTACCTACCTGCTTTCTCTACAGGTTGTTTAGGTATCTGCGGTGTGCATCGCTGTCCAGTATTGCTTCTGCGTCGCTATCTATCATTGTCATATTCCAAGTAAAACAAGACTTTATGCTGGGAGAAAGTTCTGTTTACTCATTTGGGGTGTGAGTAGTCCGAGTTTGACAGCGCCGGCTCTGCAGTGATGCTGTTGTTCAGAATGTTAACCCCCAGTGTCTCCGATTTGGTGTCCAGATTGTAGCATCATGGGTTGGATTGGACGATAAATAAACTTACTTCTTCCCCCCCTATTCTATGTTGATAATTTAATATTGTTTCTGGATTTATCCTCCCGTGTTTCATTGAGTCTGAAGTTATGGTGTTCCGAGGAGACCCTAACTACAAAGCCTTGCAGCAGAAGCCACTATACCGCTTGTCTGATCTGCTCTCATGTTGTTGTTGTTGTTGATAACCTCTCATGAAGACGATGGGTATCCCTCTCACGCTACGTCAGCGGGAGAGTCAGACCGAGAACTGCGAGGACGCGGTGGCGCGGTGCCCTCAGGCGAGATGACTCAGCCTATCTGTGATTCACTGCTGATAACGGCGGCACTTTGTATTTTACTCCAGTCCAGGTGAAGGGAGGTGAAGGAGTTTTGACGCGTCTCAAGTGAACGCACCAATAAGGACTTTGCACAGCTTCAAGCAGATTTTAGTTGGCAACTTGGCCAAGTAAATTGATGTATAACCTGTCCTATATGTAACAACACTGTATGCAAACACATCAGCACGTGTGTGTTTCATGTAACCAAAAGCACAATGCACTTGCTGACTCATGGCGGTGTGCCACTCATAGCAGCACATATGTTTGCACGTCTGCGTGTGTGTATGCAAAACGTGGATTCCATGCTTAAGGTTGTGGTATTTTGTATATGCAGCAAAAATGCTGCATATTCCGAGATGCATGGCTTGTGTTTACAACAAATCGATTTAGTTAACAAACTGTGATTCTGATTCACACACAATGTGTGTTCACACCTGAGATGCATCCATTCATCACAAAACATCAAACAAAACACAATGTATTGACAAGGCATGCACACAGACGGACCTGACTGCATCCATGAAGCAGAGGCCATGACCTCCTGTAAAGTCCTGCCTTTGTGATCGGGGGAAGGTTGTGCTAATGAAAACCCACAACCTAATAATTCACTTCTGTTTGGTTTTCCTTTTGAATCCACTGATTTAGTTTCAAGTTGTGCAGCACAAATACTGGGCTAATATTTGATGCATCGCCGTCACCACCAAGTCTACGTCCTACCCCTGGGGTCGGTCCTGGCATTCATCTGGCCCAGCATTCTAAAGGTCATAAGTTAAAGGTTGTGACCGACCTAGGCTCTTTGTTTCCCTTATGGCCGACATCCCCAATGAAGCAGCGCTTAATGACTTTGGGTGTATCGTCACATGCTGGTACGTCAGCAGAAGGCAACGCCCATAGAAACACAAGGGTCATCATCATTTCAATAGCAATACATTTGTTATATGTGGCTCTAATGGAAGGGCCATCTCAATAGCCTCAAACCATGTCATCCTTTATCTGTTGACCCCTGGTCCCTCTGTTGCTTCTTTTTGCTTTATCTATTATGTTTGGTTTTTAGAACATTCTTTAATTGTACGTTTTTTAGGTTTAAAAAAAAAATGTGTTTGAAGTCTTCTGACTCCAATATACATGCCCTTTTTCGTACAGGGCCAGGGGATGTTTGTGTGGTAGCACGCTGTTATTGGAAAGGAAGTGGTTAAGTTGCATGCTGGGTAAGCAGTCGAGTGGTCGGGGGTTGGAGTGGAGGGGGATGGGAGAAGAGAGAGAGTGCAAGAGAAGGAGAAAAGGAGGTGTGTGTGTGTGTATATTGGCTCCAGTCCAGCCCATCAGCTACTCCAGTCCGGGTTTTAACATCGTCCCCTCCCCCAGAACTGGAACTACTTTCCACAGCACAGCTCTCAGGCCTGTCAACAAACATAACACACTCATACATACACAGACATGCAGTCGCTACACAAAACTCAATCATAAACATAAGACACACACATTCATGCATACACATAGGGAACTAATTTCTGCGTTTATACCTCAAGGGGTCTTATAACAGACATGCACTGCTTTGTCTCTTTGTGTGTGTATGACTGGGGACCAATAGTAATTCTGGGGACCAATAGTAGGTCTTGACGAGGAGTCACCAGGGTCAACGGGACCACTGAAGTTGTTGGACTGTCATCAGCCTGTTTCCCCATTCGACTTGGTTGAACAAATGCATACAGAGATTGTTTCCACTCAAACCTTCATATTACCAATGCAAAATGTCATGCAAATGTACGTGGAGTGCATGCACAGAAACACGAGCACTCGTCCTTGCATAGTACAGTGTGTGTGTACATAGGTCTGAGTTTGCAAGAGAATGCATGCGTGACACGTGTTCAAATTAACTTACGGTAGGGGAGAATGATGACTTGAAAGACAGATGAAAAGATCAGACCAGAGATAGAATTGTGAGCGAGAGAGTCAAAGGATACAGACAACAGAATCTTTAAATTGGACCCGCTCCATACTGTCGCAGCTTCCGATGTCCCAGAACCACATTCATTGTGGGTTTAATTTGGTTTAACTGATTTTGTCAACCCTGTAAATCAAGTTAAACAAAGTCAGCACACAATCTACATGAACACTTTTCTGTGTTTCTCTTTTCTCTCTCCAGCCGAAGGAGTCGAAGTCGAAATCAGGATGAAGATACCCGGAGTCCAACAGCAAAGAAAACGCCACAGAAAACAGGTGTGTACTTGCGTGGCACATCTGTGTGCCTCATTCATAAAATATTATTGTTATGGAAACCAGCTGTTGAACTTGCTTTATACAAACGCTGCTTTCGGTATTCCATACTGCATCCCTCAGTTCTTGTGCATAGTTTTTAAATGTGTCCATTATCTCTTCAAATGTAATGTTAAGTAAAGTTCCCTTACCCACCACCTCCAGGGTTGTTTGATTTGTTGTTGGTAAAAACCTGTTAACTCCTGCTTGCTCTCCGCTCCACAGAGGTTAAAGAGTTGAAGCCAGTGGGCCGACGACGATCAGCTTCAAGAAAAAAATCCACCCCAGAACCTGATCCTGAACCAGATCCCGTTCCCGAACCACAACCCACAGAGGACAGGCTCAGTCCACAACCTGAGCAGAACCCCAACCCTGCCCTATCTGATACGGAACGGGACTCTCCCTCCAAGGATGCCCTGCCAGTGCAGAGCCCAAACCCAGACCCCGGCCCTGGGGACGGAGACAGAGCCAGCCCCATCCCTCCGAGCCCAAACCCAGACCCCGGCCCTGGGGACGGAGACAGAGCCAGCCCCATCCCTCCAAACCCAGACCCCGGCCCTGAGGACGGAGACAGAGCCAGCCCCATCCCTCCAAACCCAGACCCCGGCCCTGAGGACGGAGACAGAGCCAGCCCCATCCCTCCAAACCCAGACCCCGGCCCTGAGGACGGAGACAGAGCCAGCCCCATCCCTCCAAACCCAGACCCCGGCCCTGAGGACGGAGACAGAACCAGCCCCATCCCTCCGAGCCCAAACCCAGACCCCGGCCCTGAGGACGGAGACAGAACCAGCCCCATCCCTCCGAGCCCAAATCCAGACCCAGACCCTGGCCCCAAGCCTGGGGACGGAGACAGAGCCAGCCCCATCCCTCCGAGCCCGAACCTAGACCCCGGGCCTGGGGACGGAGACAGCCCCATCACTCCGTCTGTCGACACAGAGTGTCAGCTGGGCCCTGGACTAGCTTCTGATCATGGAGGAGGGGCACCAACCGACCCCGTCCCCGCTTCCCCAGTAAACAGCCCTGTTAGTAGCCCAGTCCCTAGCCTGAGAGCAGAGCCTGACCCTGGGGAACAACACCAATCCAGCCCTGATGCTAGTCACACACAGTTGGAGGATTCTCATAATCTTTCCCCCACTCTCATGGAAGTCACATGTGATGCTATGCCGAGCACTATGGAGGGCACACCAAGTACCAGTCCTAGCCCATTGGAGGAAGTTACCAGCCCTCAAAGTCCCAGCCTAGTGGAAGGCAAATGTTCAGCTAGTCCTCTCCCTGTAGAGGCTAGCTGTACTGCTGGCCCTATACCTTTGGAAGGCACATGTCCTCAGAGCCCTGGGGAGGATCCTTGTCCTCTTATTCCCAGTCCTGAGGAGGATCCCTGTCCTCCTATTCCCAGCCCTGAGGAGGATCCCTGTCCTCCTATTCCCAGTGAGGAGGATCCCTGTCCTCCTATTCCCAGCCCTGAGGAGGATCCCTGTCCTCCTATTCCCAGCCCTGAGGAGGATCCCTGTCCTCCTATACCCAGCCCTGGGGAGGATCCCTGTCCTCCTATTCCCAGCCCTGGGGAGGATCCCCGTCTTGGTAGCCTCAGTCCGGTGCAGGAACAGTGTCTTCCACAGGACGGTAGCAGCATGGTAGAGGAGCAGTGTCTTCCACAGGGCAGTAGCCCCGTGGTGGAGGTGGAGTGTCCTCCCAGCCCCATGGTGGAGGAGTCTCCCCGTAGCCCCAGCCCGGTGTTGGATCCATGCCCCTGTAGCCTGAGCCCCCTGGAGCTTTCTTGTCCCGGTAGCCCCAGCTCTGTGGAGGAAGAGTACTGTCCGCACAGTCCTGTGCCTATGGAGACCACTGGGGAGAGGGACAGCCCGGTGCTTCAGAGCCCCGTTCCCAGCCCTGTTCCCAGCCCCTGCCAGAGCCCGTGCCCCAGGTTGAGCTTCAGTCCTGGGCAGGAGGAGGACTCTCTGTCCCCTTTGTTCCACTGTTCCCTGTCGGACGATTCTGGAGGTTCGCCGGCCCCCTCCCTGGGGCATGCCAAAAAACGGTAAGTAATCATATTACTAATTTATTTATCTTCCATACCGGGCTTGACGTCTTTCTGTCTGCGTGACTCTGATTCTCTGCAACTCTGACTCTGCAAGTTATGTTTCTGTGGCGTATTTGGTAGAACCCGTTCAGCCACTACAAACTAGCTCACGATGAGATGTTCAAGCTGATGGGGTTGATTGGACCCAAGTGCGACAAGCTGATTGTGCCACCAATGGAGCGTGGAGCTCTGACCATCACTGCCTATTCTGTGCTTATGGATGTTCGTTGTTCATATTCGGCTCCCTCATGTCATCCCACCACAGCTGACGGGACGTTCTGCTCTCATTGGCTGTTAGCGTACCAGCGCTGATGACAGTTTGATGATAGTTTATGTCCATGACCACTCCTAGCAGATGGTGGTGAAAATTCGGTCAAATGGTAGTTTCTAGGGATGTGCAGCTCTCCTTTCAAGGATGATTTGATACACATATCAATGCATGGGCTCCTATGCGGTACAGCAATTAGGGCTTCTGGTTGAAAGTTGAAACTATTAGGTGTGATTTGATTGGAACGTCTATGCGTGAGGTTAAGGGATGCATAATAAAAAATTATTGATAATGAGTAGCGAGTACCCACCTTTGGGTACTTGTGGATACCATCCATACCATGTACTAGTAAGAGTAATTCAATAATAAATGTTTAGTTGGCACAATAGTAAGCATGCTAATTTAATGTAATTAACCCATTAACAAGTGCAGTATAAGGCTCCTGGGCACGTTTCAGTAGTGTAGAGATGAATTGTAACCTTTTATAAGCCTGCTATTCATACCTTCTGTGTTGAAAGGCCTATAAGGAATTGTTAAATCAGCATTATTTCTGTCTCTGGTTGCCTCCAACAGGGCACGACTAGCCGATATTGCATGTTACTCTATATTCTGCATGTGTGCTGACATAGTTTTACCTTAGTCAAGCATAGTCTTTTACCTGCTGTTTAAGGTTGTGGAGTAAGAAAGAAATCTGCCAGGACTTTAAGCCTAATTTTCATAAATATTTCCCTAATCTTCGCACACTTACTTAGGGGAAAAGAAGAAACTGCCCGCCCGATGTGCACATCTCTCCGATTTGGCCTACGTCAGCTCAAATCCTCTAGTCCCATTGACGGCAGCAGACAGTCGGCATGACCCCAGCCAGTGGCAGTGAAATTTGAATGAGTTTGAAAATAATCACAAACAACAAATATATATGAGACCCAATTTGTATTTTGTGTCGACTTTTCTCTTCTCTTAGCTGGTGTTGCACTCTACACTGTTGAGTTGTGGGCCGTTTGAGATTGGCTGATGTTGTGCAATCTGCTGTGTCAAAAGGCTATCGGGGCTCTGGACTCACTACTTCCTTTTATTCTCTCCCCTCACCTCCCGACAGAGTAAAGCAGTGTGCCTTCTGTTACCGTGGTGATGACCCTCCCCTGGGTCAGGGTCACCTGGTGGTGTTTGGACCCACGCCGGGCTATATTCCCCTCCACATCCTCAACCGCCGGGCCTCTCCGGACCGTGATAACGATTGCCATGACGACTGCTACCAAGTCGACCAGGGAGCTCGCACGTACGGCTCCTCCCCTTTTCTGTTTTTCACCAAAAAAAGGACGAACACTTAACAATAAGCATACATCGTCAAGCGTTTGTAAATCGGGTTCCAAGCATTGCTAATTTACTTGGGTGAACTGACTGACTGACTATGATTAGTGATCACTCTCACTCTCTTTCTCAAACTCTTCTCTCTCTCCCTGAAGGTGCGGCAGTCCGGATGGTTCTGGTTCCAATGGTGAGTAGAATGCAAGCAGCACCTGCCTTTGAATCAAGAAAGTGGAGGAAAATGAGGATGTCTTAACCAACTGCCGTAAACAATTATTTTGTTGTAAAGCTGGCTATTGCATAATAAGCGCAACCTATTTGAAGCCAGCAAGGACTTGTGGTCTAGTCCTTACAAAATAGATATGCTGGTAAGATTAAGGTTGAGTGTCTTTTCTCGCTAGTAAAGAAACGGGCCAAAATGGAAGTGAGCCACTAAGATAATTTGCTACTACTTGTTCCTTTTGGAAAGTAGGCAAATATGTTTTTGCTTATGGGAAGCACTGCTTAGTAATGGCTCTTGGTGTGTCTGTTACCTGCCATTACAATGCATCTCACAGTAGTCTCACATTGTTCAATGTCATGTCTTTCAGATGAGGAGATGGACCAGAGGACATCCACAGAGTTCATACAACAACTGGGTGCCATCGGGCTGCCCCATGACATCAATGTCCAATCACTGTTTGATCCCACAGGTACATGTGCATATGCACACCCGCATACCATTTTCTCCAACGTTGTGTTGGAGCTATTCAACTAATGCATTAGAAATGGCTTCCGATGGCTTCAGAGCAGCTTCTGAGTGCACACACACTTGCACATTAAGGCGAGGCATGTTTAATAGTGATGAAAAGGCCTGGCTATAATGAAGTAACTGATCGCAGAGTAGATGGCCAGATCCTGCCTGCTGGCAAAGAGATATGGATGGAGTAATTTACAACTGCCTGAATAGGTTCCCTTACCACAACCTGTGTCTGTTTTGGTGTTCCCCATGTGCGGTCTAGGCCAGTGCTGTGCTCACCTGCAGTGTGCATCCTGGTCGGAAGGGGTTTGCCGAGGGGAGGGCCAGTCATTGCTCTACGTCGACAAAGCCATCGACTCAGGAAGCACACAGGTATCAATCACTGTTTTGGTCATCAAATAAATTTCAATTTGACTTTATTAAAGTGTAACTGAGTCAACTGATACACTGGTCCTCTGGTTTCAACCGGATCTTCAGCCGGAGTCTGCGTCTACTAAACATGTCCGCTGTCCTGTCCAGGTGTGCGTCTTCTGTCTTCGCCTGGGGGCGTCGTTACGTTGCCAGGAGACGGGCTGTGGGCGGAGCTACCACTACCCATGTGCTGCAGCAGCCGGGGCACACCAAGACTGGGAGCAGAGACACACGTTTTGTACACGACACACACCTGCAGGTACACCACTCATGCACGCACAGTAATACGTTCAATTACTGTCCAGTCACGCGCCTTCCTTTTAAATTGGCTCTTCTAACATTGTTGCTCTGGCGTTTTCTTCCCTTTTTCTCCCTCCACCTCCACCCCTGTCTTGACCTCTAGTTTCGTCGCAGTGTGTGTTGTGTTCTGATGTGGGGGATGTCGGCAACCAGTTGATGTGTTGTTGTTGTGGTAACCGTTACCATGGTAGCTGCCAGGACCCCCCCATAACGCCAACGCCTCTTTGTAGGGCTGGATGGCAGTGTCCTCTCTGTAGGGTCTGCCAGACCTGCAGGTAACACACAAACACTCTCTCACTCACACACACTCATGCCTGCACCCACACACACACACACTATACTATTAATAATCCATCTGGTTTATAACATATTTCTTTAACCTTAATTTGGGAGGATTGAACATGATGGGTGTGTTTTGGTGTGTATTAGGTTGCAAGGAGATGAAAATGCGCTGCTAGTCTGCGAGTGGTGTGATAAAGCTTATCACATGCATTGTCTTGCACCTGCCAGGGAAGAAACGCCTGGAAACCGCTGGAGGTGTAAGGTGAGAACCACACGCACTCCAAGTTTGTCACAGTCAGCTCAAGTACACACCTCTGCAGGATAGTACCAATAGAATATATGTCAATATTATTGAGACTTCAGGCAGATTAATTTCCCTGGGAGATCAGGCTGCAGTGTCTGCCACTGGCTGAGGGAGAAGTTTTAGTTAGATGTTAAGGTGAAATGCACTCGCTTACTGTTCTATGTAGATATTGTGCATACTGTTTTATCTGGATGATGGCATCACTGTCCATGTGGACTGAACTTTGTAATACACTTCTCCTTATATATGCCCTTTATATGACCTCTCCCAATTGTCCACAGAACTGTCGTGTGTGCAAACGGTGTGGCGTGAGATCTTCAGGTCAGTGGGCCAATCACCTTTCTCTGTGTGAGTCATGTGACCCCGGCCTGCCCTGCCCACTCTGCGACCAGGCTTCAGATCCCTCTTCCATGCAAAACCATCTCACCTGTTGCACCTGCTATAGGTACAGTCACTCACAACACACAGCCATGCTCGCGTACAAACCCAAACGCACAAAATACCTTCACCTGTTGCGTAACATTCGAAACTCGTTGCATATGTATATCTGACCTGTGTTTGTGTGTCATCTCCAGGTCTGTCCATGTGCAGTGCGCTGGACAGGTCGACACGTTGGATCCCGACAGCTACACTTGCTCCTTCTGCAAGACTCTGGAGGACTCTACCTCAAATGCTTTCGGAATGCAAAGCCCCGCACAGACTCTGTCCCTCTCAGAGACTCCACCTGTCAGCTATACTGAGAACATGCCATCGTCTCCACACGCCCCACCCTCGTCTTCGCAGCCTCCACCCTCCCCCTCTGAGGCTCCACCCTCTCCTATACAGGCCCTACTCATGCTGCCACAGCATTCACTTTCACTGCCACAGGCTTCATCCCCTTCAACACAAATGCCTCTATCACCAGTACAAGCCCCGCCTTCTCCTGTACAACTCCCGCCTTCTCCTGTACAACAACTCCCGCCTTCTCCTGTACAACAACTCCCGCCTTCTCCTGTACAACAACTCCCGCCTTCTCCTCTACAAGCCCCTCCTTCTCCGGTACAAGCCCCTCCTTCTCCGGTACAAGCCCCGCCATCTCCTGTACAAACCCCGCCATCTCCTGTAGAAGTCCCGCCATCTCCTGTACAACCCCCGCCGTCTCCTGTACAAGCCCCGCCATCTCCTGTAGAAGTCCCGCCGTCTCCTGTGCAAGCCCCAACCTCTCCTGTGCAAGGGCACCTGTCTCCTGCTCAAGCCCCGGAAGCCCCGCCTTCTCCTGTACAATTCCTAGAAGCCCCATCATCTCCTGTACAAGCTCTAGAAGCCCCACAGTCTCCTATACAAGCCCTAGAAGACCCACAGTCTCCTGTACAAGCTCTAGAAGACCCACAGTCGCCTGTACAAGCTCTAGAAGACCCACAGTCGCCTGTACAAGCTCTAGAAGACCCACAGTCTCCTGTACAAGCCCTAGAAGACCCACAGTCTCCTGTACAAGCTCTAGAAGACCCACAATTGCCTGTACAAGCTCTAGAAGACCCACAGTCTCCTGTACAAGCCCCACCTTCTCCTGTACAAGCCCCTTCCTCTCCTGTACAAGCCCCCTCCTCTCCTGTACAAGCTCTAGAAGACCCACAGTCTCCTGTACAAGCCCCACAGTCTCCTGTACAAGCCCCCTCCTCTCCTGTACAAGCCCCCTCCTCTCCTGGACAAGCCCTAGAAGCCCCACCTTCTCCTGTACGAGCCCCATCCTCTCCTGTTCAAACCCTGCTCCTGCTGCCACTGCTTCAACTCTCAATGCCACTTGCTTCTCCCTCTCCTATACAGGGTCCTTCTCCTCTTCAAACTCCACCCTCTCCTGAACAAGCCCCATGTCCTCCTGTAGAAACCATGTCCTCTCCTTTACCAGCCCTAGAAGACCCCCACTCTCCTGTACGAGCCCCATCCTCTCCTGTACAAGCCCTACAAGCCCCGTCTTCTCCTGTACAAGCCCCATCCTCTCCTGTACAAGCCCTACAAGCCCCGTCTTCTCCTGTACAAGCCCCATCCTCTCCTGTACAAGCCCTACAAGCC
>OMLJ01046965.1:0-10522 GCA_900302595.1 Gadiculus argenteus | reverse complement strand
CAGAGCTGGGTGTGCTGCGGGAGAAGCTGAGCAAGAGAGAGGAGGAGCAGGGCTTGCTGGAGAGGAAGGTGACGGAGCTCTCTGCCACCATCTCATCCACCCTGGCTTCCTACACCTTCCTGGAGCAGGCCCTCGCCTCAGAGAACACCATGTAAGATCCACCAAACTGATTTATCTATCTTTATCCTGACCTGACAGCAAATAGGGTTAGTTTTGAAGGCTAGTAAATGTTCACTTATTACTGATTTACAACGTTGATATGTTGCTGGATATGATGAGCACACAAGTCTACTCTGTCTAATGCACAATACCTGCTCATTCATGATGAATTGTCTGCTGAATGGCTAAATGGTCATATTGACTGATGGCATGACTATAGAATAATGTTGTACTACTAACCCTAATATGAAATGCAGAAGGATAAGGCATTTCATTTTATTATACTGCTTTTTAGGTTACAGCAGTCCAGGAAGGACCACCAGCAGGCCGTTGACCAGGCAAACCAGTAAGTAATACCAATGGCCTCTGACCTGTCGGACCTGCTTGTGTCTGCATATATTCCAGATTGTCCCAAATGCCTTAATTTGTCCAGGTGTTGGCCAAAAAACACTATACATTTTCTGGTGGATTGTGGACCAACCTTAGTGTGTGTTTACGTACCCAGGCTGGAGGCGTTGCTGGGCCCGTCGGAGCAGCGGGTGTGTGAGTTGAGCAAGGACCTGGCTCGCAGTGAGCAGCAGCTGGGGCAACTGCAGGCCCACTCCCAGACCCAGGCCCAGCAGCTCCAGCACCTCGAAGACACCTGCACCCAGCTCTCCTCCGTCAGGGAGATGAACGAGGTGAGTCACCTGGAGCTCTCGGTCAGACACACCATTGGGTCCACCGGGGTTTTCTATATGTTACTCCAAAATTGACATATTAATATACGTATTATTCCGACATGGCTGTGAAGTCAACAAAAACAAGAATTTTTTATCAATTGTATGTACTTATTGTTGCACAGTTTATATCGTCATTGTTAAATGCACTTTTATTAATTAATTTTGGCAAAAGCGTCAACAAATAAATGTGATGTAAAAGCATGTGGAAGTGAAAAATGAAAATTTTCACTTCCAAGGTGTTTGTAGATGAGTCCTTGTGTGAGATTGTTATGTTTTAACGTTAAACAAGATGTACACACTCTTAAGACTAGGATGGGTGTGTGATTGTGTGGTGGTTCTCCTCAGTTCCTGCAGATGGAGAACGAGGCGGTGCGGGAGCAGACTGTAGAGATTGAAGGGCTGTTCCAGGCCAACCTGCAAGGCCTCCGGGAGAGGAACATCCAGTGTGAGGACCTGAAAGGGGCCCTCAGTCGACTTCAGTAAGCTTTACTTCCTTCAGTAACATTTCTGGGTTCGGGGGAGTAACTAAAGTATAATAATCTAACTGCATGGACAGTAACATGCCTTCTTTAAATGATTCTGGTTTCTGGCTCCAATCAGTGCCTAGTGTGCTCACCTGGTACCAATAGTAACCAGTGTACAAGTAGCAATGAATTCCAAAAAAAAATCATCAGAGCTTTTCAAACTAAAGACTGCAGGGACCATTTTGGTCAATAACCACTTTGTGTGTCTGTGTCTGGGTACAGGCTAGAGAAGGCCTCTGTCGAGGCCGAGCTGGAGGCCACGAGGTCCAGGGCCTCCCACACGCAGCAGAGCCTGGGAGAGCAGCTGGTGCAGGGGGTCACCTCCCTCACTGTGCAGCTCCACATGCTGAAGGGCCTGAACAACAGCCTCCACATGGCTCTGGTAGAGCAGGTAACGCCGCCACCACCACGCAGTCACAAGCACGGCGCTGTGATACCTATTCAGATAATGCAACAGTACAATCAACGTCCCTTTTCTTGATGAAACACTGGTGGTAACGCTGGTAAGGAATTATTACTAAAGTCACTTTATGTGGAACAAAGAAACAAACAACCAAGCAAAGCAATTTAAAAGAAAGAGATAGGAGGGTGGGGCCGGCGTAAGCACAACGGAATCGGGGGGTTTCCAGGGCCTAGGTGAAGCTGAAAAGGGTGTTGGCTTGGGGGCGGGGTTCATGCGAGTGTTCCAGAGGAGGGGGGGCGACGGTCACCCAGGTCCATGTTATGACTTTGGCGAGGGTTATAGGTTGTATGGAGTAAAGCGTCCACCACATTGCACAAGATAAGCGTTCATCGTGTGTCTCACAGAGCTCTGAGTCGGGTACGGACGCTTCTTCCCGAGCCGCGACCCCCGGCCTGGAGCACGGCCACGGCAGGAGCTCCTTCATAGACAGCATCATGGTGGCACTGAGCTCTGAGAAGGACGACGAGGAGGAGCCAGGTCTGGTAGCGCTCGGGGGCACTACTGTGGTTACATTGGATGTGTGGAGGGAATATTATATAGACTTTTTGACGTTTGTTTTTTGTTGAAGAGCTAAACACACAAATATAGTAAGGCCATGGAATTTAACAATTTGACATCTATGCGTGTATACAAAAAGATGAACATAATCTCTATGTTGCATAAATCCCATCAATTGATTCAAATGCAGGGATATCGCCCGTTGAATTGAAACATGAAATATCGAGAAATCATTCTCTCCTTCTCTTCTTCAGACGATCAGCCTCAGTTCGAAGGGTTGCTCAGCAAAACCAGCGCCTTCACACGCATCACGCCCGCCGTCACGCCCAAGAAGATCCATCGGTTGGAGGTGGAGGAGCTGGAGGAGGAGGTGAAGCAGGAGGAGACGGAGCTGGGGAGCTTCGGCTTGCCTGAGCTGCTGCTGGAGCTGTCCAGCACCGTCACTGAGCTGGTCTCCACCCTGGACGCCACGCGGCAGAGTAAAGACGCTCAGCTGGAGGAGATGCAATCCACCATGTAGGTCCTCCTCTCCTCTCTCTCACTCACTTACACTCTACACATCGACGCATTGAGAATTAAATCAAGCATGCAATGGAAAATTGGAGTAGCTCCAAAAAAAGAAAGTGATTGCGCTGCACAACTGAAACTAAATGTGGTCTTACTTTCATAAGGCATTGTACAGAAGCCTAGAGAGGCCATGTTCATAATCATTCTTTTTTACACCGTGTTATATCGAGATAACAAGATAATTAGTTTGAGATCTTGAGAGAACAACACAATTATTTTGTGATCTCGAGAAAACAACCGAGAAATGTCTACACCCCCTTGTGCTTGATGAAGACTGAGAAGTTAACGGACGCGGCATATGTCAGATGCACAATGGCTTTTTATGAAGCTTTGCAAGAGAGGGGGATTAAAATCAAAGTAAGGCTTCCCCCATCACCCCCTTTACATTCATTCACAAACACTAGCGAGTGAACAGGGGCATGTTCAAGGGCGTAACGTTATGCACAAAGTCAAGCAGCCTGTCACTACGGACGTTATTTTCTCGATAACAAAATAATTGTGTTTTCTCAAGATCTCGAATTAATGATCTTGTTATCTCGATAAAAAATAAGGTATAAAAAATAATTATGAACATGGCCTCTCTAGGCTTCCGTAGCATTGTTTGTCTTTTGTTGTTCTATTGTAAATGTTGAGAAAAATTGAGAAAACTGTATTTTTATATAGGACAGCCTATATGACCTGGCCTTTTTCTATTGGATATATCTTTTTATATGGCTACTTGCATGTTATTGGGGATTCTATGAATGTACTTCTACGTGGATTTGAATGTGTCCTTTGTATCACACAGCCTGGTTTTTGTCTTTATCTTGCTGCCCGGTGTGTCTATTCAATGCCACATGTTGTTCCAGCTGTGGCCTGCAGAGGGAGCAGCAAGCTGCAGCCAGCCAACACCGTGATGAGGTGGTGCAGCTGACCAATCAGCTGAGCCGTCTTAGCGGTCAGGTGGCGAAGGGCCAACAGGCTCAGCAGCTGGAAACTCAGGTACCGGTAGAACTAGTATACTGATGAACCTGTTTGAACGAGGCCCGAGAGACTCTCAATAAACAAGACTGAGAATCTTGTGACACAAACGGGTAACACAAACAAATGACCAACTTGTAACACAAACAAGTCACAAAAGTAGCACAAAACAGTAACACAAAAAGGTCTTAAACCCGAGCGTCCTTTAGAAGCCCACATTTGAATTTGTATCAATATAACACAGAATATAATATATGATATATAACATGGGGGCAGGATAGGCATGTGGGTTCTATGTTCGATAACCTACGTCTGCATTGCCACTGTAGGCATCCATTAGCACGATCCAAGGTGTAGGTCAATTAATAAAACCAGCAATCCATCCACTACACGGTCTGTCTCCCGGAACGCTGTCTCCCAGATGTGTGTGTGTGTGTGTGAGTGTGAGTGAGACGGACCATCATAGACCATCAAACGGGGAGTCGACTAGCCTCAAAATTCTAATGGCTTAATCCTACTGTACATGGCTTAGTAAAACACATGTTCCACTTTTGGGGGTTCGACGACTTGCAGGGGGTTGTGAAATATATGCAAGGTGGAGATGGAAACAGTTGCAATGCTACACCATGCCACTAAGAGGTGGCATTTCACCAGCTACAGGATAATAACCGGGTGTGGTGGAGATGCATATACTTGACACTCGTTGTGGAACTGTCATCAAAGCCATCTTCTCTTCCATCTCCATCTTCCTCCGCTAACAGGGGTTGCGTCGCATGCTGCAGCAGTCGCAGGTGGAGTCATGGGCCCTGAGGGACGAGCTGCGGAAAGGGGGCTCCACACCTGACGGCACGCCCCACTTCATGGACCAGAAGATCCAGCTCCTCCAAGAGGTACTGTCTCCCCTGTGCTTATATTGATGGTCGACAGATACAGGCTTTTATTTTGACAATCTGAACCATGACGTTCAGATCTCTGGGATTTATTTTTGAAAGTCGAGGTTGAATGTGAATACTAACTGTTGTTGTTGTTAATGCTCACAAGAAATGGGTCCACTATCCTATTTAATCTAATCTTCTCCTCTACATGTGACCTCCAGGTGGAGAGGCTGAAGGAGGGTCTGGTGGAGTCAGAGCAGGCCAGGACCAAGCTCCTGGACAAGGCTAAAAGACACGTAAGGCCACGCACTGTTAACAGACGGTCTGAACCGTCTTCCAGGCGGAAAGATCCTTCCTCAAGGTGTGAGGTTATGGCTTCATGGTGTTTTTTTTGTTTGTTTTTTTTACTTTTCCTTTAGAAAATGGTCTATCTAAAAAACGAGCAGAAGCTGGAGGAAGAACTGGGAATGCTGGACAACATGGTGGAAACGGCTCGAAAGGTATCCGCACGTTTTCATATGAATGTACAGTGAATTCTGTGTTGTGTAACTTCAAAGGGATATTGTCACATGATCATGAATCATCCAATGATAACGGAGGCCTGTGCTCCCTTGTCTCCACACAGACCTTGAAGTCCATCCCAGATGTGGTGCAGAACTATAACGAGCTCAGAAAGCTTCAGGATTACATCAGCTGATTTGTAATATTTATTGTATTTTGTTTGCTTCTGCAGCCCTTTCTTTTCCTTTTCAGTCCTGTTTGTATTCGTTTTGTATTCCGATTTTTTAACACCTGTTCTTTACCTTTTTCTAATAAATAAGTTGTTTATGGTTGTTTATGCGATGTTTATTATCATTTGTGTTGGAGTATGGCTTTCCAAACTTTTTGTACAAGTTTAATAATTAGTTATCAACCTCGCCATGTAGGTTATTACGGTTTATGTTTGGGAATACATTTAAATATGTGGCATACCCTAATTAGAGACAGTGTATACAATGTGTAAGGTAAACATTGTACAAATATGTGGGATTAAAAAGAGTTTAAACCAGTTTTAGGCCTACATTAATCATTTATATTGGTGGTTGCAGGATTTTTTTTCAATAAAAGTTCAAACGAAATACAGGCACTTCATAGGCCTTATTATATTCTATTGAATTTTAAATACGTTTGTCTAACCGGACAAACACTTTGACATTGAGTAAACCTATTTATCCTTTCTACATTCATTAGAATATCTTCCAAATTTGTCAGTAATTGTTTTCGTTAATTGGGATTCCTACTTCCACCCGCTCTGTAGCCTACTCTGGTATTTTCTTCGATCTATTTCAATAACGGTACGTTCACAGCGCTGGAAATTAAGCGGGAAAGTTCGCGTCGGAAAGCGTCGGTAAGTTCGCGTGAACGACACCGCATGGCGCTCTGATGATTCTTCCACTCTGCAACTGGGGCCAGATTTTGTTAAGAGTTGCCCAGTTGGTGACGTATTGTTTATAGTGACGCGCATGACCATGGCGGAGTATGAAAGTTTTACTCAATATAAAATAAGCAACCATCATATCACATACTTACTATTGATTGACGTTTTAACCGTCTGTTGGCATCGACTTTGATTAGTTTTAAACGTTGTGTAGGCCTACTGGTAAACCAGCTCTAAATAAGGGCAAGTGTAGCCTTCCATACAATTGAAATACATACAATTTGCTTATCATAAATAAAAGGATAGTAGCCTACAAGGAAATAAAGGTGTGCAAACTTGAAAAACCTTAGATTCCGAACACAGTGCACTTGAACGTTCTCTGTCATCACTGCCGAACAGGTGTTCTGCCAATTTCTGCTACCCATCAGATTGTGGTACCGAGTGGTTCTGAAAGTTCATGATCCTGCGTGCGCACCCATTCATTTCTGCTACCTTTTTGGCTGATGGTGAGTATGTTATTTTACACTACTAGTACTCACCCTATGTACACTGTATGAATAAGGGCATTTATGCTTAAATCACGTTTTTATTGAAGATTTCAGGGGTATAGTATGTGGATAGACCAATGGCCTCTATCTAATGCTTCCACTGCAGAATCACGTTATTTTACCACTACTCACCCTATGTACACTGTAAGAATATTCGTGACACATGTGTACATTTAAGTATACTATGTGTGTGAATACATTTCACAAAAGTATTTCTTTTTTTATTCACAAATTATACATTTGTTGTTGTGTATCATGATTTATTTACTCACATAATTATTGGAGTTGCCACAGTTGAAAAGCTTATGAAAACCATTGTTTCTAGGGAATGTAGAAATGCAGATGAGAGCATGATTGAAATAGTATGTATAAGTATAACATAAAATATGTGCTTTGTATTATTAATTAACTCAAAATTGTGTGTGCATATTACCATACAATGTATCTCATTGTATATTGTAATGCTCTTTTAATTGCTTTTATTTGGTAGGTGCAGTGTGAATTGTGCAGTCGATGGGCACATTCTGTTTTTATTATTGGATCTTTTAAATAATTATTATCTATTGCATATAGGCTATAAACACACATACAGAATCCCACAACTTCAAAAATATATACAAGTTTTATATATACTTTGCTACACCTTTCTTGCTGAAGTTATTTATTTAGTTTAATTGATTATTATTCTTTAAGTGGTTTTTTTATATTACATACATTGCACATACTGTAGGCCTGCCCCTGAAATCTTCAATACAGACGTTATAAAACAGCATCAACGGTGTACATCGGGTGAGTAGTGGTGTAAAATAACGTGATTCTGCAGTGGAAGCATTATTGGATAGAGGCCATTGGTCTATCCATATACTATAGCCTACCCCTGAAATCTTCAATAAAAACGAAATTTAAGCATCAAAATATTATTACAGTGTGGGTGAGTAGTGGTGTAAAATAACGTGATTCAGCAGTGGGAGCATTATGACCTGGACCGTGACCCACCTGGGCCTGCCATTTGTTTGATCAATGCTCCTTTTCGAAATATCACAGATATCACAAAAATGTGACATAAAATCGCTGATGATAAACTGGTCTCCGTTTGAAGGATTACTAGAGTGGCCTACAAACTAGTACCTATTGTGTGAGCGTTGTGATTTTATTACAGACAAAAACTTTGCTTTAGGCCTACTAATTCTCGAACGCCTCCTCAAAATATGTGTAAAGATAATATGCCTACATGCACATAAATGGTAATAGTTGCAAGTGAACAGGTTTTGTTGGTTGGTGGGTGTGCGCGGTGGCTATAGCAGCAGCTCGTGTGTGAGTGCTGTGGAGATGTCTGGCCGTGATAGGAGACGGTCATTGACTGACGTCACCGTGGCTCCGGGAGACTCTTGAAACGCGCCGGAGCAGAAACGGACAAAAGTAAAACAAAGCCCAAAATCCTACATATTTCTGAAGTCACTTTTCCTGCGTTATGCATCGTGCCTGCTGCAACGTAAAAAATAATAATAATTTAGATAAAACGATGCGAGTTCAAATTAACGCAATACAATAATAATATAAAATAACAAAAATAAAGCCTTACTTTTTATTTGTGTTTAAAGACTAAATATTTTTGAAGTGGGAACAAATAGCCAATGCGTTTTGAATTAAAACGTATGCAAAATCCGAAGTAAAAATAGTTTAATTCCGCATTAATATCAGAGTTAATATACAGCAATCTGCCGACCAAATACATGCACACGTACTGCTATCCTTTCTCATAGCAAACTTTTATTGAAAATTATAAAGCATAATTTATACTAACAAATTTAACTTCAATAAAACTATTAAAAATCAACTTTCACTCAACTAAAGGCCTATTGGACTTTTACTTTGGCAGTGCTTTAAGTCCCGGAAGGCCAATTTTTAAGTGGCTCTCATACAAATCTAAAAAAAAAATAGGCCTATTTTAACGTGTCATTATTTTTTCTATTTATCAACTTAGTCTGAAGATACAAAATAACACAACACAACTACAGTTACAGTCCCGAAATGTCACATTCATTTTTTTCTAAGGTTTTAAGTCCTTGATAATAACTATCTCCATTATAGTCTTTCCCATTGTTTGGGCGCCCAAAGTCTCAAATAGCCGACACAAACCTTTCCATATTCCCCGGGTACGTGGTGTGTCTTAGGTAACCCCCGGTGTTAGCCATGGGTCCCTGGGCCCCACTGTACTGAGAGAAGGAGCCCAGGTGTACCGGGGATACCCTGCCGTAATGGTCCATCGACTCCATCGACCGCCCCACCATCCCGTACCCCTGGCCGTGCCCCTGTCCGTACGAGCCCTGGGCCCCGTGGGGGTGGTGGTGGTGGTGGTGGTGGCTGGGGGGTCCGTGCGGCCCGGAGTAGGGGAACCCTACGTGGGTGGACCCCCGGGGTGACGGTGCAGCCCCTCCGCAGGTCTGGCCCTGGAAACCGGGCATCCCGGCGCTGCAGGGGCCAGACGTCAAGTTCTGGGGCCCCTCCGGGCTGTACCCGCCCCGGACGGACTGCTGCTGCTGCTGCTGCTGCTGCTGCTGCTGCACGACCTCCGGTCCGATCAGGGTGTTGATGCTGAACATTCGGGCCTGAGCCGGGCCGAAGCCGGGGGGCGACGGGGAGGGGTAGTAGGCGGACGGCAGCTGCTGGCCATAGGTGGGGCTGACGGCCATGTTGGGGTAGAGGCTGTTCCCGTACGCGGCCGAGCGGGCGATCTGCACCGGCGAGAAGACGGGCGGCGTCTCGTGGACGTACGGCGAGTAGGTGGTGAAGTCGCAGCGCTTGAACCGCTTGCGGCGGCGTAGAAAGCTGCCGCTCTCGAACATGTCCTCGGCGTTGGGGTCCAGGGCCCAGTAGTTGCCCTTGCCCGGCCGGCCGGGCTCCCGGGGGATCTTGATGAAGCAGTCGTTGAGTGTCAGGTTGTGGCGGATGGAGTTCTGCCACTTCTTGGAGTTGTCCTTGTAGAAGGGGAAGCGCTCCGTGATGAACTTGTAGATGCCGCCCAGCGTCAGCTTCCGGTCGGGCGAGTTGGCGATCGCCATGGAGATGAGGGCGATGTAGCTGTAGGGGGGTTTCCCCCGCTGAAGGGGCCTCTTCCTCCGCCGGCCCCCCCTGGGCTGGTCCTCGCCCTGGTCGGCGGCGTTGTCCGTGGGCTGGGAGATCTCCGTGGGAGACTCCTTCTCGAGCTTCACCACCATGGGCATGGTCATGGAAGGCCCTCGACGCCTTCAGGAGGAAAACAACAGGATGTCAGGTTTTTAGGAAATAAAGTGATCAGAGGAAACTGCTGCTATCATGGACAACTTTTCATAGCTAAAAACGTCAATGAAAAATAAGGTTTAAACATTATATTTGTCCTTTGTTTACCTTATAAATAACTCACTTTACTTGTCTTCGAGGCCGAGATAAGAAATCAGCTTGTCTCGGTCGTCTTTCCAAGCGACGGGCGGATTATTCCTTGAGTAGGTCTGCCTGTGTTTGGTGTGTGTTTTAGAGTTTGTGTGTGTTTGCATGTGTGAGGAGTCGAGGTGACTCAATGTTCCTCTGCCAGGGTTTTGTTGCGTGTGTGAGTCTCCTCTGGTAACCTGAAGACTCAGTAGTTGGCTGAGAGCTGCTGAGGGGCCACACCTCCACCTGAACGCATCACATGCTCCTCACATACCTGTGCTCATAAGGATCTATTGTACAGACGGTTCAGAAAATATACTTTATTATGTGATGGAACGTGTTCCTTTTCTGTGTCAATTTTGAGCGTATATATATATATAT
>OMLJ01046947.1:0-10488 GCA_900302595.1 Gadiculus argenteus | reverse complement strand
AAGAGCCAAACTGTTTTGGGTTTTAGTTTTGTTCAGTCTACACACACACACACACACACACACACACACACACACACACACACACACACACACACACACACACACACACACACACACACACACACACATAGAGCCTAACGTTAGAGTCTTTTTCAAGTGTGAACTGGCCAAGAGAAGAGGCAACTAAATGTTACACAGCTCTGCAACAAATACAGGACAACGATAGACTTATAGCAGCCTTAAAACAGTACATATTAACTAGGAAACTCAAGGAGAAACAGCGAATCAACAGTGAACAAAATTGGGTAGTTACTTACCGTTCGTCTTCCAGCAAACGGAGAACATCGAGCGGGTTTCAAATGTCGGCGCTGTTGTGTGTGAAAGATATTTAGAGACGCCAAGACCCACTTTACGTTGCTTCTGATTGGTCTATATTGTGTGGTGCCTTCCGTGGTTGATTAGATTTAGGCACAAAGGACTGATGGATTAGTCTGGGATTGGTTATCTCGGTCAGTCAATCAGTTATCGGTTCTCTTGCCGAGTACTCTGTGCCGTCTTCAAAATGGTCGGAATTTACGGGAGCTTCGGAGGTTTGGAACTTATGCTCGGAGGAAAGTGCTTTGAACACTCTCTGGAGTCTGAGTTTTCGCTCTGAGTTTCGTGCGGAAGTACAGCTACCCGAGTCTACGAGTTCGTGTCACAACAATGGCTGCCCATTTCGCCATTCGTCATTACATCCATACTTGTTGTTATGAAGTCTAGTCTCAAGAACCATAGACATTATAAAGAGTAGACGCCACATTGGCTTGCTGAGCGCAGGAAATGCGGCCGCCATCTTGGACCGGTCATACTCTTGTTGCGTAGCAGCAGAATAGACAAGATGCCAGAGCACTGTGCAGCCTATTACTGCTCAAATCAGCAGACCATCGCAAGCAGGGCCTGGGTGATTTACTTTTCACAAAAAAAAGCATGTGTATCATAGCTACATGTATGACCTTTTCAGCAAAAAAACCTGTGTGAAAATCAGTTTTGTACTCAGTGAGGTATTCAGTGAGGTATGATGAATTCAATGCGCAGTTCATTGCACCAGCCTAACAGATTACACTGAGTGGAGCGGTCGACCGGTCCAAGATGGCGGCCCCATGGCTCATCTGTGCCAGTAGGCAGTAGCAGTCGATGCGGCGTCTACTCTTTAGTCTATGTCAAGAACGATCAGTTTTCCCTGTTTCATGTCGGAGCCTACGCACTGCTGAGGGACGTTTCTTGAACGCTCTTATTTCGGAAGAAGGGAAGGTTTACGTAAAGACACCTAAGCGCTTCTGACCTCCGGCATTGGTACTCGGCAAGGCGAGGACCAAAGTTTATTATCATGAAAAAAATTAATTTCTCACGCTTACATGGGGAAATATAAGCGTGAGAAATGTCAATTGTGGCATGTGGTGTGAGAATGGGTCAAATTGCGTGACGCTTGGCAGCTCTACTTCTGCTTTCCTACTAATAGGCCTATAACATCAGTACTACAAACTCTGTTCAAACTCCGTTCCACCCTTCAAATGTTAGAAATAATTTAAATGCCGTGTTTCAGGTTAACCACCACTGTCGATTAATAAAGCATAAAGCACTCAATATATGTAAAAATGTTTTAAAACACAACGCAATTCGGCGATGACGTCACATGGGGGAGTCGTGGTGGAAGGCAGCCTCAGCCTAGTGCTAAGACTATGGCGTCTGGGATGAGGAAGAGGTGGCAAGAACCACAAATAACATGTATGATGGCCCAGAGCCCTATCATTTCGAACCAGACAGACGTGAGAGGGCGAATGAGGAATTACAGAGAACTGATCGTCGTTGCCGTCAAAGCCAATTAAATGCATGGTCAGAGGAGAATGAGTGGAGAGTTGCTATCATTTAGCAACGCAGCAATGACTACTGACTAGACTATGAACATCAGTGCATACTGCATAGCCTACAATAACGACACTGAATAGCACTGAGTGAAAGTCAATGTTTTATTTATGTAATAACGATTTGGGCAATAATCTATTTAATCTATCTATCTAGGGTGTCTATATATATCAATGTATTTATCTATTTATCTGTATAATCTGCTGAACACTCTCTTACTAGTCTCTACTCTCAAGTAGGGATGGCGAAAATGTTAAATATTCTTGACCGACCACTGAGCCTCATTAACCGGTTGAAACAGGTTAATGAGGCTCGGTGGGCTTGTCATATTAAAATGTGCTATTTGAAATAACAGCCATTTCGAGCCGCGCCAGCAGCCTGCTATTTCGTAACTCTGCTTCTCTCTCTCCCGTTCTGCCTCCGGTGCGGTCACAAAAAAAAGACGCACCGGCCACGGTCCGTGTTTGTGAGTGAGTGTTTAGTCTACTGTCCATAATAGGCTAATTTAGAGATCATTATTTTCCGCCGCTCGCATGCGGGAATAATTAAGACTTGAGGAGAAATTAAACAGTGGGCCGATATGCTGTGTCCATCCAACTTCAATAAGTCACCTGATTGAAAGTGAAAACAACACACAAGCCACAGTCCCCAATTTATTTTTATTTTTTTAACCGACAAGCGACAAAATTAACTGGTTAACGTTGATACAGTCAACCACCGGTCAAACGGTCGTCGGTTAACATCCCTACTCTCAAGGGTCTCTATTGTCTTTCGGCTGTGACTCACTTGTCATGCAATGCATTGTGGGAGAAATGAGAATCAATCGCAAAATGCTGAAATAGTACCTACTTTTTGTGATACCCAACAACATCAAATACAATGGATAACAGTTTAAATGTTTATTACCAACAAGCAAACTGCGGACATTCATTAGAAAATTAAACCTGCAACACGGTCTTTAAAGCCAGTGTAAGCCTTTTAACAGTCACACTACTATTTTTGAAGTAATTCCTTTTCTAGTTTACTAATGGCGTGTCCACCGCGGGGTGCGGGTCGGTTCAGTGCGGGTAGTGAGGGAGCGGTATTGCTCAAGTCGGTTACGTGTCGCGTTTCCACAACCGACAGTACCCTTATGGTGGGGTGGGGTTTAAGCCGACAGTACCCTTATGGTGGGCGGGGTTTAACCCGGACGGTGATAGCCGCTGCAGTTACGTAAATATTGTGATCTCATAGCAGCCCGACACAGTGTAGCCCGCTAATAAATCAGTGAAAAAGAAGAACCGTCCGAGAAGGACAGTGAACTTTTGCACGACATTTTCTTCAATAAACAAAGCTTTCTGCTTTTTGTTTGTTTGTTATTATCCCCCTGGCGCACGGAAATGCCGATTCTGTCGACCAATCAACGGATTTGCCGGTACCCTTTCAGGGTCTCAGTACCCCAACGGAGGAGTACTCAGAGAGTACGGCTCAGTCCGGGTCACGCCCACTTTTTGGCAGTGGAAACGCGACCCGTACCGCACCTTTGCGAACTGAACCAACCCGTACCCTGCGGTGGAAACGCTTCATAATAGTTTGTTTACTCATGGTGTTCATGTTGACTAAGATTTATGTGTTTACCGTAAATGCTCTAATACTGGCCTGTATTCCATTAGCGGCCGGTCTCTAACATATAGGGCGGGTCTCGTTGGCAGGGGTAAATAAAGTTTTTAAATGTCTAATTGAACGCAGAAATATGCAGATGAGACTGTTTAGCGCATTAGAAAGCCACCAGAGCACTTAAAATATTGCTATAACGTTACGAATCAAAATGCAAGAGAACACTCCTGAAGGAATATGGAATACACAATATTATAAATCATTTTGTTATTTTAGAAATACAAAATAAAATGATGAGAAATATACAGGTATTAGGCGGTTACAAGGGCATCAGTTTGTTTTGAAAAGTGCTGGGGACCCTTATGTAAGCTATTCATCCATTCAATGCTGCAGTACAATATGCTCTATAGTGTATTGTCAGGTGTTAAAGATCCTATTGAACAATAAGTTGAAAATAAGTTGAAAACCACAGTTTGTGTTTTCGCTTGTTTTGCAAACACTGTTGGAAACACCAGGGTATTGGCTTGGGATATGTAATACTAATACACATCAAATAGGACAAAGAACAGTGTTGGCAATGACACACTTCTCTTGATATCAACAAAGTTTACCAGACAAACAATGCCAGACTGTAAAGGGGATATTAAACAAGGTACTGAGCATCAGCCTTTTGAAGAAGAGAAGGGCTGCTGGTAGTCTATGTTATGCATTAAAAAAAGAAAGAAAAACAAGCGCCCAGAGGAGAATTACATCTGCCAAATCCTCACGACCAGTAAACACTCACAAAGGACCAAGGTAGACTTCACTCATTACAACGTCATATAAGGTCATCACAAGCAAACAAAACCAGCAGCAAAGTTTAAGTAAACCAATTTCTTATCTTATGTGGCCCTCCACATGCAGGCTAGATGATAATGTATATATCCATATCCATTTATTATTATCCATTGTTATCCAGTGTCACAAACATGCTTTTTACAGAAAGCAAAAGGATCCTGCATCGTGTCCAAGAGAAAATCTGGAACCGATATCAGATCCTTTTTCAGCAAGCAAAAATGTGCTAAACTATTAGGCTGCCGTCCAGAAAACAGACAGCCTACCAATTAACCGTCATATTGGGGAATCGGCATATTGGCCGATACTGTGGCACCCCAAGGTGCCATGCACAGAAGCGGTGTGAGAGGGAGAAAGGAGAGAGTGCGGGGTACGGGCAGGAATCCGCGCAGCTGAACAGTAATAAATAGTGATGTGGACATGTCCCCTGCGTCCCCGGTGGAAATGACGCCTCTGGGCGGTTAGATTGATCAAAGTCAAAAGCTCCCGCAAACTTGCGATCTTATGGGCAGGCCTCAACATTATGCTTGTGATAGTAACATGGCAGTACCACAGGGGGGGAATGTCTGCTAATGAATCCAAGCCATAGCTATGGTAGCTTGGTCATGTAAATCACCTCGCTCTTGCATATGAGGTAGGGGTAGTGGGTTATGGCTAAGCCAAACCTTAACCCACTACCCCTCACCCGTATTCTAATGATAAATAATAATGTATTACTACATTAACTAATGTCAATTAATGGGTAATTAATGTACCCTTTTTCATTGCAAAGTGTTACCAATGTTTTTGAGTGCTGATTAGTTCCTTAACCCTGTGTGTGCTGCATATGTAGTGACTTTTACGTTTTAGAATTTATGAATAAGTCTTGAAAGTTTATCTAACAATACACAATTGGGATGCTTTCTACAATGTGTGATCAGTTTTTATAGTAGAATTATGAATCCTGGTGTACATGTTGGCCAACTAATAATTGTCATGTTTTTTAGCTTTATAGTTTAATTGTTTTTTTTAACAGAGGTGTCATTAAAAGGTCAAGCTCAGGTGTCACAACTCTGGGTCTGCTCCTTTTATGTACCATGGTCAGTGTGAGGTTATCTTCACTAAATCAGTCTATTACCCACAGTGGTCCCATGATTAGTCTTATGAGTAAAACCTTTCTTTTATGATCACGATGCCCAATGTGAAAAGGGTCTATTAACCAGTGACAGTGTGGTGTGTGTTTCATGGAATACTTTTATATTGAAAACTGACCTCAATATGACTATTATTCCAGCTTGTGTTGAAATTAAACACTTTTATCCTTGGATGTACTGGATATTAATCCCTCTTTGTCAAGACTGTAATAAATGTTATTTTCTATAGGTCACAAAAGTCAAGGAGAAAGAGGAAAGTAACAAAGATGACCCAGAAGAATTGACGTTTGAAAAGGTGAGAAGCACATTCTTGACATTAATTGCGAAGTATGAAAAAGTGCAATAGCTATAGCATTTCAGTATTTGCCTCCCAAACCTCCTTTCGCTTCTATGGTGGCTAATATTCTGTGTACATTTTCTTGTGTGTGTGTCCAGGCACGACTGGAGGTCCATCGCTTTGGCATCAAGGGCTACAAGAAGGAGCAGCAGCGGTCGTTTGAGCAGGAGAGGGCCATCATGCTGGGGGCCAGGGTAAGGAGAAGTTCCCCATTACTCTTCCTCTCTCTCAAAACCTCAAGGGCTTGCCTCTTGTTTCTGTGGCGGGGCTTCCAGATAATTCCCCTCTTCAGTGTGGCCAGATGTAAATTCTAAGCAGATTGGAGAGATGTGACAAACAAGTGGGATGGCATAGATGTCTTTCTATACATAATAATGCTATATTTAACAAAATATCTTTTGTATATAAATATATATTCTTAACAGAAAGGTCTTTCTATACCTAATAATTATATACTTGACAGCAATATCTTAATATATTATATTATATAATATTATAATATTTATATACGTAACATAAATGTTAATTTATATAAACGTTACATAAATGTTCACTATCTCTGATAATATCTCTGACACCACACTCTCAAAAAGTCTTTAGAACGATCACATCAAGCAAACAATATTCCAATAATGAATTGAGTATTTATATTACTAGATATTATTATTATTATTATTATTATATTTTCCTTAAAACAGGAAGTGACCTTGCTGAACAAAGGCTTTACATTCCAAAAAGGAATCCCATTCCTCCATAGTGTGACGCTGGTAAGATGACCCAACGCTTCTCTCTCCATCCCAGCCCCCTAAGAAGCAGTATGTGAACTACAAGGCACTACAGCAGGAGCTCCAAGACAAGAAGAAGGCGGCCCAGGAGGAAGTTCAACCTGTGAGTTTTTTTTGGCAGCTCTCAAGGCAAACTAGTTCCAGTAGACATGAGACAAGAGTTCTTGGCCAAGAGATGCATCGTTGATTTGTTATTGCCACAAATAGCAATTTTTTGTGTTGACCTGTTTTCTCTTGCTTGTAGGACCAGGGAAAGAAAAAGAATAAGAATAGCAAACAAGGGTGAGTTGGGGGCTTCTGGGTATCTGTACTGCATTGTTCCCCCCCAGCAGGCGTTCTCCACATCTAGGACATCTCATTTGGCAGCAGTGTGGGCTGTGAGTAGGGAGACACACAAAGTGTTGGCATGCATTTTGCCATGCCAACCGGCTCTAATACAGCACATATTTATATCCCGAACAATGCATTCAGGTCCCTGACCTTGTGGTTTTGATCTGCTTGTTATTATTTTATTATGTAGAGTGAATGAATCTGTAAGGAACATTTTTAGTTAAGCCAAGTCCTTTTTGTAAGTGCTCATGGGTTCTGGTTCCTGCACCACGTTAACCCTGGATTAATCCTAACCCGCCTCCATTTTGTTTTGTTTCAGGGACAGGGACAAGAAGAAGAAGAAGAAGAAGACGGAGACACCCTCTGTGTTCGGTTCCAGCGCCGGCTCCGCCTCCATGGGCCGCTTCAAAGGGGGGATGCTGAGGCTCAGCTCCAAGGAGATCGAGAAGATCAACGGGCCCTAATGAGAGGATAAGAGTGGGACAAGCAGTCTGTGGCGGTGGTGGTTGTGGTTGTTGTGGTTGTCGTTGACGACCTTGTGTTAAGGCAGTGGCCAAATGTCTGAAGGCTTGAAGAGACCCTGAAAGAAATATTGCAGGAATGATTTAGAGCTTCAACACAGATAGTGGAGTGGCACCACCAACATTGTTCTGTCAGTCTTATTTATTTTGTTTTTATAAAACAACCCCCAAAAAAACTTTGTTTTCATTTACACTGTTGAGTTCTCAGAACAATAGTTACAATGGCTTTCTTTGTCATTTACAAATTATTTATTTGTACAAAACCTTTTACATCTTGGCAGATGGGTGAGGTTGCCCAGATAGGCTCATGATATTTATGACACTGTAACCAGGAATCGTACTACTGATGATTTAAGGATGTGATATCACCGCTGTAATGAGGAATTCTCTTTTCTCACTTTTTCCTCATTCACAATTTAGAGATCAGGTCTTGGACACCCTGTTCAGTTTGTTCACAGGTTAACGTATGAACACAAAAAATGTCATCGATACACCTTTAGGAACGCTGGAAAATGATGCATTAGTTCACATTTTCATCTGGCATGGTGCACTGCTGGGATGCATTTTCAGAAAACGTCCCACTGTAACATTTAATTACAGCTAGCAGCTGATTATGGTTATAAAAAGCATCTGAAGCAGAGAATCCAACGCTTGGCAGTGGCACACAGCAAGCGACTTAAGCTGTGAAGAGTTAAGTCAGAGTAGTAGAACTTTGTACTGGCATTATGGTTGAAGGGCATATTAACAAAAGAAAATAATAAAAAATAATAAAATGTATATTTACAGGACAACACTAAATCAGTTAGTCTTAATAAAACAATTCTTCCCTGTACAATATTGAACAGTTTTATCTGGATAAGAATTATTCAAGGTTGGGTTCACATTTAGATTGGGCTATCAAATACGATTTTAAAGATGTAACAGTAACCGGCAAATACATGTTACAATAAATGATTGCAGACTTGATGATCCCCCACACAAGTGATCTGCAACATAGCATGTACAGTATATGCATTTCTTTTTTAGTTCCCAATTTTGGACAGCAGGGGGCGAGCAATGACAACGGTGGACTTATTCTGACACTCGGAGCAAAGACGTTACAGCGCGGTACAGTATTTACAATACAACTTGGGATATTAAATAAACTTGCCTGTGAACTTAAAACATGCTTTATAACTTGCCATAATAATAGATCCCATTGGCTGTCTATTAATAAGTTACATTAAACAGGAACATCTACAGCACTATCATGCACACGTGACCCTTTTGTACAAATGGGCTCTTTTTACATCAATCTGTTGAACATTATTACCACACACACACACACACACACACACACACACACACACACACACACACACACACACACATCTTTATAGAGAATATAAATACTTAATTTAAAATAAATTGGATATGATGAAGTTCATAAAAGGCTCATTCTTTATATCAAGTTAGATTAGTAGTTTGATCAAATATATACATGGGAATGTTAAATAAATGTATTATTTTAACTCTGTAATCACAGTGGTTTGGTTTGAACTTTGAAGCTCATTCCCAATACAGGCTGACATATGCCTATACTGGTGGGAGAGAAATTAAAGCACAAATGCATACAAAAATAAATAACTGACAAGAATGAATTCATACACACCTATAACTCTTTATGACAATAGTAAACCAAAAGATGCAATTTAAACAAAGAAATCCTGTTTGGCTTTTTTTTTGTACATTTCTATGTTTAGCCCTTTTAGGACATTAAGCTCTTGGGAGACAATTAAGCCTCACTTCAGAGCTCGCAGGAAATGGAGTTCAGCTGTAGCTGGCTGTGCACAGTAGGCAGCCCCTGCATCCCTGCCAGGGCATTAGGGGCACGCCAACAAACCGCCGTAGCCGCCTGCTTTGGCTTTTTGCTCTCAGTTGGCGCAGAATAGGCCGTTTTCACAGAGGCCTCGTCGTAGAACAGGTGTCGCTCATAACTCTAATTATCATAAGTTTGCTTCCGTTCTGCATAGGGGCAGAAGACATAAGTAGCAGACATAACTAGTGAAGAGAGGTCTATTACCCGTGCCCCGGTTCAAGAAAGGACTGCTAACCATAATTAGCGCTAAGAGTTGATGCCTGCGTTTGTCCTACGATGACACCTCTGTGAAAATGGGCTATCCCTTTCAAGATTCTTATTCGCTCATGTGTGACTATAGTAATGGATGTGCGTAAAATGAAGGGTAAAAACGTAGAGTGTGATGCAGCTTTTCCCTGGGGGCAGGGGGAGTCACAGCTGGCCGGAGCCGTGAGCACAGTTGAGTGTAATGTCCCCTCTTGTTTTTGTCCTTTGAGAGTAGCGGAGAGAACAAATCACAGTCCGCACTCCTACACACCTTTAGGCCCTGAACGTGTATTGTTGCGTTTAGCT
The DNA here is from genome assembly GCA_900302595.1 of Gadiculus argenteus. NCBI lineage: Eukaryota > Metazoa > Chordata > Actinopteri > Gadiformes > Gadidae > Gadiculus > Gadiculus argenteus. Next base: position 637 of record OMLJ01046947.1, on the reverse strand, counting down.
TGTAAACATTTGCAGCAGTGGTGTCTTCTTGTCTCCTTGATTGTACCCAATCAACTTAAATAAAAGCACACTTGACGCGAAGATGTGAAAACCCCAAAACGACTTTTAAGAGGAATACCTTACCTTGTTATGTACAGCTGTGTGTGTGTGTGTGTGTGTGTGTGTGTGTGTGTGTGTGTGTGTGTGTGTGTGTGTGTGTGTGTGTGTGTGTGTACGGACATTTTCCTTTGTGGATTTGGTCAGAGAGTATGTGTATTGTAAGAGGGCTTGGACACACTTTAGAGGGCTGGGATGCCCCCCCACCACCCCAACTGGTTCAGACAAAGCAGGTCCAGACGATGGTTTTATATTCAAATGACTTCACTTGCATTGTTATTTTCCCCTCTCCAACTCCTATCCTAAAGCAGCATCCATCATCCTGAAACCACCTCCAAAAACGTGGGCCCCATGAGAGGGCCTGGTGGAGAGAGGTAACAGTGTTAATCACCCAAAATGACATCATTGGAATGGGTCCATCAAAATGAATGAATGGAGCGAGACTCTCCCGAGGACATTGTTGGTCCACATCCAGAGGGGGCTCCCTCTTCCTCTGTTGCCAGGGTGGAAGGATAACCCCCCCCCCCCCCCCCCCCCCCCC
>OMLJ01046882.1:0-10335 GCA_900302595.1 Gadiculus argenteus | reverse complement strand
GCACACACACACTGTCACACACACTCTCTCTCTCTCTCTCGCTCGCACGCACACACACACACACACACACACACACACACACACACACCCCACCACACACACACACACACACACACACACACACACACACACACCCACCCACCCACACACCCACACACACACACACACACACACACATTCAGTGGAGGCTTCTCCAGTGAGAAGAGGGAGGAAGATCCTCCTTAACATTGTTGAGAATAAAAAATGTAGATTGCTACTGTAATTAATCAATTCTCTTAAATATGACCACTTGAATGCCTTTGTACATGTAATGTTCGTTTCTCTGGGTAACGGGACATTAGCACCCCCTATCTCCTATTGACAATTACTTCAGGGAGGACGTTCCTCCCTCAGCCTGCATAGACAACCACCAGGAGTGCTGGCGGCCGTTGGATTACATGGCGGTCAATGAGAGAGAGGAGGAAAGTCCTCCTCTGATTACAAATTACAACCAATAGCTTCAGTCGTTGAGGGCAAAAATAGGTCCAATGATAGGCCCAGAATTTGTATTTAGTTTTCAAAATAAAGAGTAGGCCTGATTTGACTAATTGGCTTTGCATCCTTCAGCCCTTGTAGTCCAAGACATGCTGCCCACCAGCTTTCAAAGTACAATGCTGCCACTGGTGGATTTGTATACATTTTATTCACATCATTATCTGTCCCTGCTTTTTTGTAGTTCACCAAAACACCCTAAAACAACTTCAGTCTCACATACTTATGCCACCATACGCCACTAATGCCGTCTTTCCACCAGTAGTGCCAGCTCATCTCGCCATGGCTTAGCGTGGCTCTACTTGGTTTGGTTTCAGACGTGTTGCGTTTCCATCTAGAATTAGTATCTCTTCAACGTGGGCGAGTCGTCATCAACGTGGGCGGGTCGTCATCAGTGACGTACTTATCCACACGACACATAAATTGGGCTGGCTGTGTACTATACAAAACAACAATGGAGGACCTGGAGGTGATGGTGTACTTGCGTGTTCTTGCACGTTGTTTCTTCCATGTTGATCAGTAATTGCTATGTTGACTGCCCTATATATATATATATATATATATGTGTGTATATGTGTATATATGTAAACGAAGTAGCAGAATATTCAAGTAGAGTCTTTCCAGGGAGACAAAACACACATGCAGCAAACAGCACTAGGGAAATTATATTCGACACTTATGCGGTGCTAAATATTTCTCACGTGTCTCTCATGCCAAAAGCGGAGCTGTCGTGGTATTATAAGACACAGTTTACACTTGAGTGTCTGGTAACTAACCAAGCGCTTTGTCAGCATGAATTCCTAATGTATTCAGGGACGTTCCTGTTCCAGTTCTTCGACAGGGAGGATATAGCCAGTAATCACAAACGGAAATATGCCGCCAGAACAGACAGAAGAACATTTCTGAGCTGTAGCTAGGCTGCTTTTTATTCTCTTCACGAATATGGACCGAGATCAGTGTTACAGTAGGTTGTTTTTTGGAAATGGATTGGATTTTACCTTACTTTATTTTCTTATTTTGTAATTTTCACTGCATTCGCCGTTACTCGCTACAAAATAAAATCAGAAACTGAATGGATGACTAACAGACTTTTTAGCATGTCGCGTAAGTTGAGGCACATCAAACTAAAATAACATTCTCTGGGAAATCACAATTGCATGTCTGTAAACTATAGTCGAAAGCAGCAGTGTGAATGAGTCTGAACAACCGACCACTACTGTTTCTCATGTAGTGTAGGGTGCGTCAAGACACAGGATATTGCCGCCCTTGTGAAGTCGGGAGGGCAAAGATTATTTCCAACTGGTTTGATATTATCGGGCCCAACCCACGTAATCTTCTTAACTTTTTGGCTTAATCCACCTCCCCCAAAAATAAGACTAAAGATTAAATGTAGAATATTTTAAAGCAATATATTTGACCTTTGGGCAGTCCAGTAGAAATGACTGAGCCATTTAATTAGGAGGTGTTGAAAATATATCTCACATAATAGTAGTATCTTCATGTGTGGATATTCCATATTCCCTGCCTCCAAGTGTAGACCATGACGGCAATGGACTGATCTTCAGGACCTATCACGTAGTTCTTTCTTTTTAGCCCTTTGAAGCACATTATAGCCCTTTTCCGCCAAATTAGCTCTGGTTCTTGAACCAGTTCCGTTTCGGATTCTTGTAACGGGGGCGCTATAGCGAGCCCGCTTTCCCACCAGTTCTGAGCGGGACCGTACTCATCAAGGATGCGTCATCAATGGAGAGCGTTACCCAATGCTCACCAGATGTAAATGGAAATGTTGCACACTACATTTCTTGTGGCTCAGGAGGTAGAGCGGGTTTGCTGGTAACCAGAAGGTTGCTAGTTCAATCAATCCCTGGCTCCTCTTAGCTGAGTGTCAAGGTGTCTCACGCCTTGACACTTGACACAGTGTGCAAGACACCTCACCCTGACTGCTCCCGACGAGCTGTCTGTCACTGCCGTCGGTGTATGAATGTGTGCATGAATGGGTGCATGAATGGGTGAAAGTGCTTTGAGTGGCCACTGGTTCAAAACGTGCTGTATAAATGCTGTCCATTCACACATTAAGTAAAAAAAATTTTTTTACATATATATATATAAACATAAATGAACAATACAGAGATAGAGAGAGCTTCAGGGGACTCACCGGAGACCTGGGGGAGGGGCCTGGCCGCGTCCCCATTGGTCAGCCCCCTGTAGGGCACCTGCAGTGTGGTGTCCAGGCTCCTGAAGCCCTCCCTCAGAGAGTTGTCCTTGTAGTACTCCACCAGATCCTACACACACACAACAACAACATTAAGCAGTCACTCATCCAACTAGCACAAACCACTAACCTAAGCCTGTATTAGCCCAATATACTTTACAATACAATAGACATTACATGACTGACGATAATATCTAAATAATTAAGAACACAAAGACCTCAGTTAGACTTGTTGTTTCAACGTAACCTTTATCCTCCTATCACGCCAGGACACATTAACTGTCAAGTCTGGATAGGCCCAGATCGGATATTAATCACATTGTGATACGATGAAGTGTACCACAACCCAAGGCGGTCATGCTCCAATTCTGATCAGATGGCATAGTTGAGAACAGGTCATTGTTGTCAATCTTGTCGTAGGCGTCAGGGACTCAGCGAGCCACTAAACGTTGGCCGTTGCATGACAGCGCTTGACAGTCAAGGCTTTAGATTATTTAAGACAATTTTTAACAGAAACAACGGAAGAGTCTCTCTCCCATCCACCGCTATTTGACCAGGAAGTATCATTTTTTGTAATGCAAACACCGATCCGGCCACAGAGTTGCAAGTGTTATGTTTGGACGTCATCATAAAAGTCACATTAAAACAGCATGAACCTATTTTCATACCAGGTGCCGTTCATGAGAGATGGCATGGCAACTTTATTGCGATGCTTTACAAAACTCTGTTCGGTCTTCAAAACGAGCTCAATTGTCTCCAACGACCCCTATTCCCTTGGACTGCAGTTCTCAAGAACCGTGATGTCAGCGACGGTGGGGCAAGAAAAATCTGGAGTGGGTTCAGAACCATTACCAGCAGGGACTTGAACAGGCGAGTCTCGGCGATGTAGAAGCAGCCCTCCTTGGTCAGGATCTTAATGTGCTTGACTTCATCGTTGAACCTGTGGAGGATGAATAAGACATGGGGCTGCTAATCAACTATACATGCCTTCCCTTCAGGCCTGTCACTACGGTGAGCCATCAAGCACCAGTGCTGAAGGCCCACACTGACACGGACGGTGCTAATGCAAGCAACTCTCCTCCAGCTCAGACTGTCGGGCTGATTTCCCAGGCCACTGGAAACAACCCTTCATTTGCGCAAATCACTCGATAAAACACTCAATGTTATTTTCATACATTGATTTTCTTACCATACCTGCTAACTTCCAACTACAAGTATACCTTCTTACTATACATGCAGTTTCACCTAACTATACCTAAAGGTTTAGTATACCATCAGCTTCACCTGTTTACTATACATATAATTTTCCATCTTAATCCATGGCGGTGTGTTTCCCTGCTGCCCTTTCCCCCTCCTCTAACAAACAATTATCCCCCAACACATAACACACACACACACACACACACACACACACACACACACACACACAAACACAGGGCAAGTCAACACAAACATTAGATGATTAAGTTAAAGCTTTTAATGACTAATTCACAAACTCAATTAATGCAGGTACATTATCAACTCATGCCATGGCCAAATTCAATTAAGCCAGCTAATGTCATTTAGAAGACCAACAGGAAACAGAGGCCTGTGTGTGGCTCCGAGAATGTGCTGCAGGGTCGGCCTACTGTACAGTATACACGCCACCTGTCTTGCATTATGATAATATGTGCAAATCACTATCGAGACAGAAGCTCATCATAAATCTGCTCCAGTGCTGTATAATGGATGAGGAGGGGAAAGGGGGGGTTCAAAATGTGGCCGTGTTGCAAATCTACTTATGCATTATAAATATACGTAGAGTAATACATTATTGATGTGTGTCCGGCTATATGTCAGCCAGCACATCAAGATAGATTAGCCATGTTTGGCTGAAGGCCGAGTCCATGGCCAGATTAGCATGGGCCCTTATTGGCGGGAACGTAGAGTGGATTGGCATTGTGGGAATGCTTGGCGGCTCTGTGTTTACAACAAAAAGTAGATGAGAATAGAAATGTCTACGTCCCAATGATAATTTAAAAACACTCACTGATTAAGACGACTCTAGCATCCAACTTCTTAATCAATTGTTTGATTCCCAGGTGTTTAATTAAGAGCCAACTGAATTAGAAAATGTGTTGACAAAATATAAATTACGCAACAGAAAATACCATACATAACACAGATCATGACACAAGAAATGTGGCATTACGATCAGTTATCTTAAAATTATTAACACTTCATTGTTTTCATTCCCAACCAGATACCAGCATAATACCCATGCCCATAGATACAAGCTTTTTTTACATGCTGTCAACCTGGAGTTGAACGTTAGAGACTTCAGGAAAGATATATGCCGCAATTGCCGCAACCAAATCAGTTTGCAAATCCACATGCAAAAGGTATTTACAAACATGGATGTAGCCATGGAATTTACCCCAGTCCCCAGTGCACCAGAAGAGCACACTTTTTCGAGATGGTCCCCTTAGTGAATGGTTCCTTAATTGGAAATTGCTTGCAATCCACAATTGCACACAACATATTAGGCCACCTGACTTGCATGTTGCTGGAATTGAATATTGTTAATAATGAATGGATTCTAGTGGTGTCATCAAATAGGTCTGGATAGGAACAAGACCAGATAACGGTAGAACACACTCTCAGCACTCTTTAAAGCTTAGAATATACAGTATGTGTGTATTCTGGGTGCCTGTTCTTTATGTGCCTGTGGTCGTTACACAACTAAATGATGATTGAGTAAAGCCAAGTACCATTTACTTTCTTTTAATGCACTTATGTTCTAAGCGATGGTACCTAGTTCATCTCAATTCAATCTACTAGTGCATTGCCTGCTCAGAACGTGCCTGTTCGGAACCAACCGATTGCTTGGCCTCCAAAAAAGCTGCTTTCAGCTTTCTCGTGAAAGCTGGGACCCCAGTGATGAATCCGCCAAGTGTTACATCGTCAAGTGTAAAGTCGATGAAACGTTGAGAAGATTGTAGGACAAACATAGTTACAGTAGATAGTTAGGTTAAATAACGAACATGAGAAATCAACTGGCTGCTGTCATTGCAAACAGCTCGCTTTTTGGGAATGGTGTGTTTATCTATTTGGGACAAGGCCGTTTCCACAAGGTTATTTCCGGAAACAAAAGCATTAATTTAGAAAGTTACACTGCTGATACTAGAAATGTTTTAGTTTAGCAAAACAAAATGGCTTATGTGCAATACTTTGCTACATCTCCAGTCTCTCTTTCTTTTATCTGTTCTTTTATCTGTTTATCTTTTATCTGTCAAATGCACTGCAGCCAGTTCAATGGCGTAGCAATGTATCCCCTCTCAATACATAAGTGTGAACTCCTGAAGGTAGTAATGCCCTGCCAATAAATATTTCCCATAGATCATAATGTCTAGCATTGGACACTGCTCTTCCTCAGCAATATATCTGCAAAGCGTGAAGGAGTTCAGATGAACCCGAAGGCCATACAGACAGACTCAAGGGGATCCTGCAGAGTAACGAGTGTACGTGTTGTGTCGTTTGCCTCATTTGGTTACAGTAAACACTCAATTTCAATCCTTGTGGATGAGGTCTGAGAGTTACCATTACTTTGCTCAATGTTGCAGTTTGTAGAAGGTAGTGCATTCTAGCAGAACAGACATGGCAGTAATGGACACACACTGATTGAATGTAAAGTGGGGAAGAGGATGGCCGATTAGGAGCCAAGCAGACTTAATGTTACGTAATACCAACAATTAATCAAGTAATTATAATACACGCCATTGCGGCAAAAGCACAAGTGCGGATGTTCATCCCACAGCTTGTAGAGTTTCAAAATATCCCCAAAAAAGAGTAGTAAACAAACTGGATGGTATATTTTCACAAAATTAACAAATGACTGCACTTTTTGCTTTGCTTTTGTTAAGAAGAAGTATGTTTTTTCGTCGCTCAGTGCTGCGTCACCCATATAGTTGCTGTGATTGGTTGTCGACCAATTATTATTTCCATTGAGTATAGCTGGACAGAAAAGTAGTACATATTTTTTAACTGGTGTGATTGATATTTAATAAAAGGTTATTTTATTTAAGGTTATGGTGAATAAACATTGCAAATGTTTATTCACCATAACCTGTTCCTTGCAAATGAACAGACAGCTGATTTCTGTTCGGTATATTTAGAGCCTGGTGGGCTGTAAGGAAACTAGAACAATTTAAATGTTTTTTTTCACCCAATTTGTCTGACTGTCGCAAATATACATGGGTGGAACAAGGTTTTTTCAACTTGAAACACTGAAGAATGTAACTGAAACTAAAAAGTTTAAAGAACATAACAAATTCAACTAACATTGAGAGGGGGTGGGAAAGTTTTAAATCTTTGTCAAAACCAAAACAATTTAAGAGAAAGTAACGTCATACTCCTAAACTCCTCTTCAAACCTGTTGGTTGGAACATGTGAGGGCGCAGGTAGACATATGGTACTCTGCGACTGCCTTTATCCTGTCTGTAAAAGTCATTTTAGCCCTCTTCTTGAAATCCCATGGGTGAATTGCTGCCTGCCTTGGTAGCAAAGACCAGATGCTCATTGAATGCGGTGTCCAGGTCTTCTGCTGACATTTCTTAAACAAAACACAAGGGGCATTATTATAATTATTATTTATACGTTTACAACTTTTAATTGCATAAGTAGACCGATTTCACTTTCAGGCCAACTACAGCAGGTCATCTTGAATTGCCACAAGCCATGTCCCCCACTGAAAGACAGGCGCCTCCTACTCCTGCTACCTCCTGTTGCTTGTTTGATTTCTCAAGTGATATGGCTTCATGTTCTTTATATAACTCAAATAACTCAAGTATGAAGCAGCCATTCTTTGTTCTGATGCACACATGGCAAAACCAAGATTTTCGCTTTGTCAGTCAAATACTCATAATGAAAAACATAATGAAAACACCTTATCTCACCATACAATGTTAGCGGTTACATTTTCAAATTAGCATTGGTGCATTGTACTCTATATCTCCCTTACCTGTGGTGCAGGAATGGGGCTACAATTCTGACATAGATTTTGCATACTTCTCATCCAGCTCAGAATCTATGAAGGTCACACAGTCAAATCTTGTTAGCTCGGGAATCTGGCCACACATTAGCATGTAGAGCACCTTGTTGAGACCTCTGATGCATGGTCTATTGTGAATAATGGATCACGCAATCAGTTTACCAGCTGTATAATACTTATGGTCTCCTGGTGCTTTGAGGTCAAAGGCAAATACAGCTGGACTGGTTTCTCCTGAAATACCCCCTCCCTAAAAATGATGACATTCCTAATTGAATAGGGTTAGTGTTGAATCACATTTAATTATGATTTTACCCAAAATGTGAGAATGCAGACCATTTTCCTGCAACCTTGGCTATGTTGCTGTGAATGTCCACAATGCATCACAGAAAGTGGTTATGATTTGATCATTTCGGTGTCATTCCAAAAAGTGTGTTATTATTTTTTATTTAGTTTTTAGTTTTATTGGAGATGAAATTCTTTACTCATGTCTTCTTGATTATAGCTCCTCACTGGAGCCAAGAAAAGACCTCTTCTATGTCATCCAAGTCCAAATCAACTAATTGGAACTCGTGACTTTGTTCAACAACACAAAAACATAGACGTTTGATACGTTTGTCAAATGATAGGTTGCCGGTTTGGTTCAAGGTAAGCAAATAATTTAGTGGAAAATTCCAAGTACAGGTCAAAATAATAAAAATACACAAACCGGCAGATCAGAAAAAAAGAAGTAGGCCTACTTCACAAAATCACAAATCAAGAATGCAGATGTAAGTTTACAATACACAGAAAGATCAGACAAACAGCCTCAAGGTTGAAGCAAAGCAGAAGCAGTAGCAAAAATAAATTAAAAGGCAGCCTGGGGCTACCTTCCAATCCTATTTTCATATTGTTATTGCTTACTGCTAGTGCTTACGCTCTCACTTCAACCTCGAGGGTTGAGCACGTGGAAATGTGCAGTGTCAGCTGTTCCAAACGGGAGCCGGCTGTGCCGTGTCTGCGTCATTAAATGCTTGATGACCTCGGCCAATCACAACCTTCAGACCTGTAGCCATTTGGGCTACAGGATCTCTCTTAACGCTACCTGGCAAGGAAACACTGATGTATCCTTGATCAGAAATCATCTGTTGACGATGTTAAGATCAAGGAAAAGTTCTGGAGGGTTTTGCCAATGCTTGAATTGGACGGCAGCTTAAATGTATGCTGTGAACACGTCACCGTATCTGTAGATAGCAGCCAGTGGTGTCTTGAACCAGTGCACACTTACACACAAGCACACGTACAAGCTAGCAATTGCACATCAAAAATAAATAACGAATACTTACTTTGCAGGCCAATCCCAAGGAAAATGATCCAAAGATATCTGCCTCATTTGAATTTCGTATGCATCCTCTTCGTAGCTTGGAAAAATGCAGTGGTGCAGTACACCATATTTGTGTATAATTTTCTCTTCTACAAACTCAAAAGTGTATTGTTCAACGAGTAGATAAACTTGGACACAAGCTTCTCCCAGTAAATAAATTCCTTGATTGAGTCGTTCACATCAGCTGATTTTCCAGATTGATTGAAAGGCAAACTTTACACATTGATTTGGACAATTATGTCTGTTATTTTGCAAGCGCTCCACTTAGCATATTCAAATTAGCACGTTCAAATGAACACATTCAATTAATTTGAACGTTTAGAAAAAGTCCCTAGGGTTGAGGAAGAAAATTGGGCTTTGTCACATCTGTCTTCTAGCTGATATAATAAAACATCACATTACGACTTAAGTATCTCATTTGATCCAGTTTGCTTTTGCCTCCGAGTTAATTCTTTTGACATTTATTTGTAGTTGATTTGACACTTTTGTCTATTTTTTTGCTGACTGACATCTCACTGCTGAAATTCCAAAATATCAACAAAGTGATATTGTCAGAATAGAACAGTGGCATATTTTAGAGACCTTCAAAAGGAAATGAAAATCCTTGTTAGAATATTTTCCTCATATTTATGAAAATGTGTACTTGAAATGGGTCCAATTCGACCTGGACACAATAGGAGGGTTAAGGTGGGTTAACAGAAGATTCAACTGGGGAATAAAGGACACTTGGAATAAAGGAACCTGCGTACAGAAGTTCTTGGGAACTTAGAACCTTGGGAACCATAGGACCCTGGGAACACACTGTAGATAAACACCTTGGCCGACCATTAGAACAAACATAAGGACAGAAATGAGAACAGAGCCCCATGCAGCTGTTTCTCACAGGTTGCTTGGAGGAGCAGAGACGTAACACCATGGCAATGTAGGAAATCTCCAGAGCTGTATCGGCAGGAGAGGAGAGGGTTCAGGCTGAACACCCGTCAGGAGATACAGAGATGCCAGCATATGCCAATATTTATTTTTCTTAACTAAATTATTAAAGGTCCAATAGCATGTTATTTTATGGATGCTTATATGGATGCTTGCAGTATATAGGTGTTAGTGGGGCCCTAATACAGTATTTGAAGACGTTCAAGAAATTCAGCCTTGGTGCAGAATTACAGCCTCTACGTGTCTAAGCTTTCCACAAACGTGCCGTTTTTA